>PVKA01002026.1:116683-133343 GCA_004027165.1 Ctenomys sociabilis
TTATAGCAGCACAATGTGTGATAGCAAAATCTTGGAAACAACCAAGATGTCCATCACATGAGGAATGGTTGAAAAAGATGTGGTATTTCTATATAATGGAGTATTACTCAGCTATTAAGAATGATAAGTTTGAAGCATTTATACTGAAGTGGATGCCCCTTGAACATATACTCATAAGTGAAATAAACCAGACACACATTTGTAAATATCGTATAATCTCCCTAGTATAACAAGCGAAAAGCAGAAATACAAAAGGAAACGTACAACAGCAACTAAAATCAGTTGAGTCAGATAAGGCAAAGTGAATGGCATATGCTGCAGGATACTAATTAGCTTTTCTTCTGGATGGTTAACAACCTAAGTTCACAAGTCAGAGTTGAAGAAATAGAAGAGCCACAAGGCCAGCCAACATTTTGGCCCTAGCCTTTCAAGGTCAGCGAAGACTCAGGACATAGGAGAACCTGTACTGCAACATCGTGAAACTCAGTTGAGCTCCAAATTTTCTGAACAAGGAGATTATGGAGCCACAGAGGAAAGAGATTGAAGTTCTATTGTCTGCCTGCGGAGAGTCACATGAAGAGAAAACTTTCTCTCAAGCTCCCACAGAAAGCAAACTGGTCAAGCATTGGCCGTGACTCATCCACATGGATGACACAGACAAAGGAACTACAGAATAATGTACAGGACTACAAGATATACCCTGAGAGTACTTCACGGACCACATAGGAAATATAAAGTTCATGTGTTGGTATATAAGTCTTGATCTATCTAGGTCTTAACCATCCAGCAGAAAAGTATAAAAATGAAGTATACATCGTGGGGCCATAATATTATGCTGAGCTGTAAATGGCTATGGTCGACAACTTCGTTGAATAACTCACTATTGTTGTAGAATGCTGAACTGTGTTGGATTGTGGTGTTGAGTTCAATCACCTAAGTTAGTTGAATGACAATGGAGTGCCCACCTTTGACAGGTGTAGACAAAGAAAGGGGTGTAGAAAGAAGGAAATCATGATGTGTGTGTATAGGCAGTACAGTTGGGACAGATAACGCAGTCCTTCTGCATAATTCTATGAGAGGCAAGATCTGCACTAATGGTGGTTGAACAGGATATTATATCAGCTTCTAGTACTACAGTCATCCACTAGGAAAATAATTATTGAATTTTTGATATAATTCAGGTATAAAAAATAAGATAAGTAAGCAACTACACTCTTAATTCACTGAAAAGAGATATCTGCTACAATAATATCTGTAACATTATGAAAACAGTTTGCAATGTATTAATTTATTGAATCTGTATTGTTAACGTGTCTTGAAACTGTCTCATTGACATTTGTCAATAAAATAAATAAATAAATAAATAAATAATAAAACACACATTGTGGAAAAATATATATATTACATATCGTATCATATATTGCATATCATATAATATATTATATATTGTATATTACATGTCATATGTTGCATATTATGTAGTATATTACATATGATATATTGCGTGTTATGTAATATGTAATATATCACATGTCATAAATTTTATATTATATGTTATGTATTTTATTATATATCTCATGATATATTATGCAATATATTGCATATTATAATCATACAGTATACTATATAACGTATAATATATTTCATATTATATCATCTATAATATATTATTTCCATATTATATAATATGATCATATTATATATAATGTTATTTTGAATCATTGAATATTTGGATTTCTTTTCAGGTTAATTTGAAAATCTTACAAAACAAATGATTGTACGCATTCCTCCTTCTCATGTGTGGAAGTCCCAGTTCCCAGCATGGCTTGAAGATGGATGTACACAGAAGTAAAGAGAGTTAAAGGGGGATGTGACAGGTAGGCTCTTACAGGACTTGTACAATAATGAGCAGAATCACAGAAAGCAAGCTCCTTCTCAAATTACCCACACAAGAAAGACCATGTTAGGGCACAGCAAAAGGGTGGCCTACAAGCCAGAAGGAAATTCTTATCAAAACTGAATCTAGCAAAACCATGATTTTGATATTCATGTATATGAATACAGTAGTACAGACCAGTAAATCTAAATCAGTGAGATTAAATGCAGATTCATAAATATTTTCACATACATTCCCAAGATCAAGGACACTTTCATCCGTAACCATCTTCATGACACTTTTTGTATTTTTTTCTTTCTTTACTGTATTTTTCTTTTAGAATGTGTTTTGTTACTTTTGTTCACATCTATAAGCCTATATCAATATTCTGAGCATAGTAAGGTATTTGGATAGAAAATTTCAAGAAAAATTCCATAGAATTTAGTTTTCATAGTGGCTTTATGAAGCTCAGTTTGATGGATGGCCGAACAGACGTGAACAGGCATGATGTTTTCCATTCTGAGTTGCATGAAAGTTGTAAATATTGTTTGCTTTGAAGCAAAGTCACAGCCTTGTGCACTGTCACATCACAAACAAGTAGCTATTCTATTTTATTTTTCTTACTTGATCTTCTAGCTCTTTATGAAACATATCCAAAGACTGATCTTTCCTGAGAAACAAGAATAAAATCAAGCAGAAGATTGTTTTGGCAAAACATATTGAACTGATAAAAGATTAATTAGTGTATTTTGAGTTTACGCTTCAGAACCTCCTCAAATGTTTTCATTTTTGTTCATAATTTGAAACGTACTTCTTTTATATTTTGAAATACATGTTTGTTTTGGAAGAAAGCTCTAGTAATATGGCAAGAAGTAAGTTATATCTAAGTGATTTAAATAGTGCTTACCAAGAAGTATTAGGAGCTGCTTTGCTCTGCCTTGAATTCTAAGATCTGGTAAACATAATTCATGGAAACATCAAGTTTTAAACAGAGATGTTACAGTTTTGAACAGGATTATATTGGAAAAGGACCATTTTGCCTGTTATTTGAGAATTTGGGTAATATAAATCAAAACAAAGTACCTATAAAATACTTGTCTGGTTCTTTTATCTTGTAAGGTCTGTGCTTCGTTATACTGTTCTAGTGTTTTGCACAAGAGTCTACTAGGTACTGTGAAGAGTGGAGAATTTTAGAGCTGCACACAAGCATGTAAAGAGACACTTCAAAGACTTAGGAGGTGAGAATTTTATGAGTGAAAACTATAACAAAGAGAAGAAATAAGCCCTGTTTTTCTTTTTAAAATTCACTTTGAAAATAAAATAAGTAAAACTGTTTCATATTAATTCTTGATTGACATGATGTTAATGAATCTGTTAAAAATAATGTGGGGACATAACTTGCCTAATTTATACCTGGAAAGTTCACAGGAAGGTTATTTCTATCTTAGTCCATGCCATCTCCTATTCCCAACCCCTTTCTCATTATCCATGCATTAGAAATTCTGCTAATGACAGACATAAAGAGATATATACCTTTGTATAAAACTAACACTCCCAACAGTCACTAAGATTGATGTAGTATTTCCAGATATTTTACTCTCAGTTAGATTTTCATACAGCTCCTAGGAAGCAAAATAGGTCCTATCTATAATTGTTCAAGCATAAAATTTTCTGTTAATTCTACTAAAAAGCTTCTAAAAATCCATTACAGTATAAATATTTTAATTATTTCATCAGTGATGTTACCTCATAAATTGTTTTATTGATCTAGCACTGTCAGATAAATTCAGGAAAATGGTCTTGTGTCATGTCTACTATGATAGTCTACATTTATTCCAAGTTATGTAATTCTCCACTATATTTTAAAGGTGTATGGTATTTACATCATACTATATTGCTGTATTCTCCATGATTATAAGGTGTCTTCACATATTTGTGTGATAAAGGAAATTTAATCTTTAGCAAAGAGTATATATACTCTTCCCTGATCTTTTTTTCAAATTTGCATGGACAAATTAAGAAATTTATATATGTATAGTGATTATCACCCTAATAGGGCCTACAGGGTCACACTACACAGATTGGACTCCTAGTGATCCTCTGTTTTCAACCTCCCAAGCACTGGGGTTACAGGCTCACGTGCCATCATGCCGGGTCTCAGTTGCCCTGTCAGTGTGCCCCAGGGGAGGGGCTGGCATAACAGGCCGGGGGTCAAACCCCAGTCCTTGAGCCTGCCTAAGAAGGCTCTTTAGTCTGCTGAGCTATCTGGCCAGCCCAAATTAGACAACTATTGGAACTTTCTAAAAAAAAAATTCATAGTTAAATTTGTATAAGGGTTACTCAATGACCCTGTAGCTTCTTATAAAAGATTTTTTTAATGATAGTAAGCACTAAACTTTTGTTTGCTATGTGAGATCAAAACTAACAAAACAAGATATCCCAGCATACATTTTGTTTCATTATACATGATATCACCCTAAAGTCTGTGGGCATGTTGTTTCAATAGTTATCATTACTTCCAAGCATGGTGATGCACACCTGTAATCCTAGCACTGAGGAGGCTGAGATAGGAGGATTGTTGAGAGTTCAAGACTGCTCTGGACTTGTGAGCTCAAGACCAGCCTGAACTGTGTAGTGAGATGCTGTCTCTAAAAGACACAAAAATATAAAAGTTACAATCACTATGTGTTGTTCTTCAGCATTTCCTAAACTTGGAATTATTTAAAACTCAATGCTTTTAAAAAGAGTAATTCTGCCATCTTGTGTTCTTTTGAACCAGCCAACACAGAAGTAACTGAATCAGAAATAATTAACTGTGCTCTTCTCTGATCTTTTTCTGAATTTGCATGAGCCAATTAAGAAATCAAGCAACTACATCTGCACCTGGGCCAATGCAAGGACTCATTCTTCAAGACTTTTATTGAGATTTATAAAGCAAAAAAACAGCCTGAATTAAAACCATGTGCCATTATTTTATAAATTGTGTCATTTTATTTAATTTTAGAATTTTTACATTTATGGTATATTTGTACACCTGAACTACTGAATAACTACTTCATCTTCTGAACAGCAGAGGTACAATAAGAACAATAAAAGAACAATAATAAGAACAATAAAATAAAGTTAGTTTGCATTATTTAAAAGTGAAACTTTTAAGAGCTTGGAAATGCTAAGAGCAAAGATTAACACAAAAGTGAATTCATCTGGATAATGTAAGTAATGGTGTTCAGATGAATATTTTAATTAAACACACCCGTCTCTGTGCTTCTTACAGAAGCGCTGTTTGTTTGTTTGTTTAAACAGAGACAATTAATAGAAGCTAATCTTCAAACATCTGCAAAAATACAGTTTATGGAATTAAAAGAAAAAGGGAAAGATCTACCAATAGCAAAGAAATAATGATTAGCCTAACTGATTGTTAATATTCATTAACCCAACCTACTCTTATAGTGTAAATTGCTAGGAATACACAACACACTATTTCAGGATTTTTCATTTATGTGTTTGTATCTCCTAAAAATACAAAATAGAAGATGAAATGCTCCAAAAGCTGACCTCAAAAATCCACGTTTTCTTTCTTTGATGTTTGCACTACAGATGTTCACCCTGATCCCTTTATGTATTTACATTTACAAATGAAGAGAAGTTAGTCTTCATAGGACTAAGCACAATGCCTTGACTTTGTTCTTAACCTAAGAAGTTCATGGAAAGGCTTCATCAGAAAATCATACACAGCGGTTGGGGTGAAGAGAGAGGCCATTGCCTTTATCAGATTTTGAAAGAGTTCCACGGTCATCCTTCCAAAAAGAATAAAAATTAATATCTCTAACTGGATTTATGCAACTCTAAAATGTGTGAATCATAAAAGTCTAGATGGCATGCTACTGCCCTCTGGTGTCTACCTTTGGTCATCCTGCAGGCTTCTGCAGAGACAAGAGAACAGAGTGCTGTAAAACAGTGAATGTCAATCTGTGGGTTCCCTAAAGCCTCATGAATTCCAGTACACCAAATCTTTCATAAATTATGGGGCTACTCCTAAGTGAAGAAGTGTCACAAGTTTTACTCTTAAGTGACTCTTCCTTTTGGTTTAGCTTGAGAGGGAATTAGTGTTGGAATCCTTCAAGAAAGAACATCTAGAGAGTAACTTTTCCACAAGTGAAGACAAGGAATGAAATACTCTCATTGAGAAACTGCAAGAAATTTTCAAATATCAGAGGCTCAAAATTTTCTCATTTTTTGGGAATTCTTCCAATGTCAGACAAACTTCAAGCTTTCATTCAGCTTAGGCATTTCAATTTGAAAAAAAAAATTAATTTTGTTTTATATTTTTTGTAACATTACATAAAATCAGAAGAATTGTGATTTTTTTCTATCATTGTGATTTCCAGTTGTCCACAAAATTGTATGTATGTATAGTGCTATTACACATAAAATAAAGTTTTTAAAAATTACTTTGCTGCCTAAATATTCCACAAATGCAAAAAAAAAATGTAAGCTTAATTACAAATATCAAAACAAAAAACAAAATTCCAAAGCTACTCTGTCAGTCCAGCATGAACTTTGGACGATGATCGGTTTTCCAAATGCATGAGAGGATACCCTGAGAAAACTGGCAGCCACTCTGAAGAAATAAGAGCATTCTGCAGCTCCATGGAGAGGTGAACCAGTAAGTTTCTTGTTCTTTACTATGATTATAAAATTATCTCAGTTATAAAGGCAACAACTGATATTTTCAGAGTAGTGCTAGCCGGCCTATAATTTCTATTTGAAACGGAATTTAAAATTGCCCTTCAATTAAAAAGGGATTTTGATTTTTGTTGTTTCTTCTCTTTCTCTTTCTTTTTTTTTTTATACTAGGAACTGAACTCAGGACCTTGTGCTTGCCAGGCAAGCACTGTGCCACTAAGCCATGTCCCAGCTCTAAAAAGGGATTTTGAGGGTTAGTCTTCAAGATGATTTTAAAGACATCTTAGCACAGACAATTATCTGGTGACTTGTGAGGAGGGCATCAATCAGTGCTGCTTCTGCCAGACTCAAAGTGCCCTCGTATGGGAGAAGTGGCTGGTCTCTTAGTACTGCTGTAGAATAAGCATGAATAATTATATCTGCAAAGAAATTTGTATGGTACATCTATCTAATCATCAGAAAAGGGTTCTGAAAGTGGTAGAGATGGGTGAGTTTAACACACAGTTTCCAACTGAACATCATTTTATTTTAGTCTTTGCTCCCATAATTATCTTCCTATATAAAATAGGATTTTCCAAGGCATCTAAAATGTACCTCTAATAGGATCTTTGTTTCAAATAAAATACACAGTTCTCTCAGCTGTTTCTGATCCAGTTGAATTATTCCATGTTTATAAATATCTCTGAAGTCAGTACCCTCTACCTGTTTCTTGGAATCTCTCACTTCTGGGCAGCTCTTAATAACTGGCAGCAATTCTGTTGGGATACTGCATTGTTCTAGCATTGCCCATCTGATACGCCTACCCCAGAGGAAGAGCTGCAGGAACTGATAGAAGGCCAGAGAGTGGTGTTTCCTTCCACATCGTGCTTCTTAACCAATTAAAACAAAATACAGAAGCAGGAAAATCAGTCATCAAAAAGGAAAAGAGTTCAGGCATAGAAACCTTTCCCTCTGGACAGTGGAAACTTAGTTTTATTATATCCACCTTGAAATTTGCTTTTAATTGACAAAAAAAGGACCAGAGAAAAGCCTTCTAGAGGCTTTGTGTTCAGCTTCCTACCAGCTTCATGTGCCCTTCACTTCTTTGCTCACACCACATGGAAAGTACAGGTGTTCTCCCCAGCAGCAGCTCCAGTTCTTTCACACCAGTGGCAGCTGGATTCTCAATATTTCTGCCTGCTCCTGAGGGGCAGCTGCATGCGCTCTCTCTTCTCACTGACCCTTGCTAGACTTCAACCTGAAAACACTTCTATGTGTGCAGCAACCTCTAACATTGCCCTGCTACCTATCTTCATGAGCAGGATCCCTATGAGAATCCAGACACTGCTAGCACAACACTGGCCCTGGTGGATGGGAAGTCTTTCTCAAAACTGTTGCTAACCTAGAATATTAGTCTTGAAAAAAAATAAGAAGGTAAAATTCTAAGTGTTTACCTCTGCAGCTCCCTCCTCAGGGAGCTCGGCCAAATTACATTGACCAATACCAAATATTCTTTAAAAAGGAAAGAAGTTTTGAATTCATGTTTGCAGTGCCTAATGTTTGCATGTATTGTGGGAAGTTAGAAAATGTACATAACACATCTCAATTGCTTTGAGCCCCTTTCTCCCTTCTTTCTCCGATCCCTTTCCAAATCTCTTATCCTCTTTTCAGAAAGGTCTATTTCCATAATTCTTAATGTCTTTCTTTTATTTTATTCCAAAATGGATGTACCTTGCAAAACTATCTATAAGATTTAATAGAGAGATAAGATGCTTCAAGGGCAAACAAAAACTGAAGAAATTCATGACCACTAATGCAACTCTACAAAGAGCATAACAGATACTCTAGAAAGAGATAGAAGTGACCACAACTTGAAGCATAACAACAGAAAGGAATCACCAAACAGAACACATAATTAAACAGAGACAAAATTGGAAGCCTACAGCAAAAAAAATACCTGAAAAAGACAAGACAATAGCCTGAGCTACAAAGTGAGCTTAAGGCCAGCCTGAACTACATAGTGAGACCCTGTCTCAAAAAGACAAAAAAGAAAAAGATAAGACAATATATATCACTTATAACCATCCATATAAATGGTCTCAAAGTATCAATCAAGGAAGCAATCTTGCATATTGGATCATGAAATATAATACAACAATATGCTGTATAAAAGAAACACATTTAACTCAAAAAGGAAATTCATATACTGAAAGTTACAGGATGGAAAACAGTGCTCCATGTGACAAGAAAAAAGCAAGTGTACCTATTCTGGTTGCTGACGATGTAAACTTCACATTAAAAATGAACAAAAGATATAATGAATGTTACCACATGCCTGTTTGGGGCAAACTGCAAGAGGAAGAGATATTAATCATGAACACATATGCACCAAATATAGAAGCACCCAACTCTATAAGACAAATTCTTTTTTAATTGTTGGGAAGCCAAGGGACCCTAAGGCCAGCCATGAAGATGGCTTTCCAGAACATAGAGGCTGACCCAGGGAGGCACCTGTCTATAAAGGAATACTTAAATTTGCATATAGCCCATCCATGATATGAATCCCTGCAAGTCTGACATGTGCCAAATCACCTTCCTCAAAATGATGGGCTTGAGCTTCTGGAATACAGACAGGAACAGTAGGTTTAAGTTCTCTTACAAGGTTGCCATCCAATGGCATAGAATTTGGGGTTAATAAGGCAAATTAGCCTTTAAACTGTTATACTTCCTAAGTGTGATCTGCAGTTGATATGCAAAGGCTAGCATCTTGCTGTAGATGGGCTACACACAAAGGAAGACAAACAAAATGAGATGTAATAGTAAGCTTGGTCTGCTCTTGTAAATGCATAAAAACTTGTAGGCCAGGCTGAATGATATATCTAGGGGTATTGCTTTCTATAGAATGGAAGATCTATGGGGCCTGTCCATCCATGTAAGAGGCATAAGACAAATTTTAACAGATAAGAAAAATCAAATAAGCAATAACACAATTGTAATGGAGGACTTTAACAACCTATTGTCACAAAGAGTTCTATCAACTAAGCAAAAAAAAAAAAAAAAGTCAGCAAAGAAATAATAAAAGAAACCAAACAAATGAAGAAATGGACTTATTAGACCTTTACATAGTGCTCTACCCAACAGCATCAAAATAAACATTCTTCCATGCTATGCATGGGAAGTTCTCCAAAATCATCCATTTAGTGGCACATAAGAAATTCAAAGAAATGTAAATTGTACCAAACATATTATCTGACTATAGTGCAATGAAACTGGAAATTATTGACAAAAGAAATCACAAAAACTCCATAAACTCATGGTTATTAGATAATACCATCCAGAACAATAAGTGGGTCACAGATAAAATTAAAGAAGAAATTAAGTAATATTTATAGCCAAACAAAAATCTAGATACAGGGCCAGGAAGATACCTCAGCAGAATAAGTGCCAGAAAAGGTCCTCAATTCTATCCCTGGAACCATTATAAAAAAGATACAACTTATCTGTGGAACATAATGAAAGCAATTCTAAAAGGAAAATTTATAGTGGTAAATTCTCACATCAGAAAAAGGGAATGAACAATCTTATGCTGTAACTGAAGTTTCAAGAAAAAGAAGAGCATGTCAAACCCAAAGCCCAAAGAAGATAACAAATTATAAAGATCAGAACTGAAATAAATGCAACAGACACTAAAAAAAACAAAAACAAAATAAAACAAATCAAAGAGTTGGCTTTTCAAACAATAAATAAAATCAACAAATCCCCTGTCAGCCAGCCTTATCAAAAAGAGGAAATAAAAAATTTAAATTCATACAATAAAGAACAAAGAGAACAAAAATCACTGCAGATCCTATACAAACTCAGAAGATCATGAATACTTCCTTCCAAAATCTCTATTCTCACAGGATGGAAAACACAGAAAAAAAAGAACAGATTTTTAAATACATATGAATTATTAAAGCTGAAGCAAGAAGATAAACAATCATGAAGAGCCATAAAATCAGGCAATGAAACTGAAAATTTAATTAAAAGTCTACCAGCAAAGAAAAGTCCAGTTACTGATAGGCTCACAGCTGAACTCTTTAAGAAATTTAGAGAAAATTTGTCAATTATTCTGAAACTTATCAATACAATTGAAAGTAAAGCAATTCTCCCAAACTCATTTCTGGAGGCAAGCATTACTCTGATATTAAAACCAGAGAAAGACCCAACCAAAAATGATAATTAAAGGCCAGTCTTTCTAATGAACATAGATGTGAAAAGCCTTAATGGAATGCTAAAAAACACAATGCAATAAATTCTTGAGAAGATTATACATCTTTACACAAGTAGTATTCACCCCAATAAGTCAGGAATACTTCAGCATCAGCAAATTATTAAATTTAATACGTATATCATATAGCCGGAGCCAAAAGACAAAAATCACATGATCATCTCAATAGATGCAGAAAAAGCTTTTGACAAAGTCCAATACTCATTCATGATAAAATAAAACCTACATAAAATCAAAATAGATAGCCTTTTCCTCAATCTGATAAAAAGCTATCTACTACAAACTATCAACCAACATCATAATAAATGGACAAAAACTAAAGATTTCACTTTAAAATCAGGAAATAGACGAGAATGTCCAGTACCCCCATCACTATCAGTATAGTTAGGAAACATTGGTAAGAGCAATTAGAGAAGAAAAATACAAGGAATAATGACAAAAAAAGGAAGACGTATTCACAGGTGACATGATACTATGCCAGAAGACCCAAAATATTTCAACAAATACTTGCTGACTTAATAACCATATTGAGTAGTATGACTGAGCAAAACCTCAACACCCAAAAGCAACAGCATTTCTGTACACAAACAACAAACACACTGCGAGTTAAATTAGGGAAGCTAAACTTTATTACCTTTTTCATTCAAAAAATTAAGTACCTATGAAACACAAAAGAAGTAAAAGATTTATAGTGAAAAATACAGTGTTCTGAAAAAAAAAAGAGATTGATAAGGATTTCAGAAAATGGAAAGATATCCCTTATTCATGGATAGGAAGAATAAACATTGTGACTATGGCCATACTCCCAAAATAATTACATATTTTCAATTAAATTCCAATTAAAATACCAAGAGTATACCTCACATATCTAGAGAAAACACTCCTAAAATTCATCAAGAAACAGAAGGGACCCAAATAGAAAAAGCAGGAACTATCACAATCCTTGACTTGAAAATATACTACAGAGCTACTGTGATAAAAATCAGACTGGTACTGGCATAAAAACAGGCCTGAGGATCAAAGGAACAGATTAAAAAATAAAGACAGAACTACAGACACATTCATCCTCCTTATCTTTGAAGAAGGAGCCAAATATGTTCATTGAAAACATATTGCTGTAATAAATGGTGCCCGGGGCTGGTGAGATAGCTTAATAGACTAAGAGCCTGCTTTGGCAAGCAAAGGGACCAGAGTTCAATCCCCAATCCCACATTTTATCCTGGCCCCACCCCCAGGTTACACTGAGTAGGTGAAAAAATCTAGGCATGACGGCCCACAGCTGCAATCCCAGTGCTGCGGAGGCTAACTAGGAGGATAAGGAGGAGTCTGAGCTGCATAGTGAGCCTGCACACGAAATGCATAAAATGAAAAATAAAATAAAATAAAAATGGTGCTGAAAAGACTGACTTTGTACCTGCCAAATGCTAAAATAGACCTATGTATATCACTGTGCACTAAAATAAAGTCAAACTGGATTAAATATCTAAATATTAAAACAGAAACACTAAATCTGTGGAGGAGAAAGTCTGTAGTAATCTAGGATATGTAAGGGTAGGCAGAGAGTTAGTGAACAAAACCAAAACTTTACAGAAAATACTTCAAAGAATCAGTAACTGGGATCTCATCTTTTTAAACATTTTCTGTATGTCATAAAAAAATAAGTAAAGGAAAAGTCCCAAATTGGAAAAAAAATATTTAACTGGCTTTCCTCAGATGAAGGGCTTCTATCTAAACCATATAAAGACTTAAAAAATATCAGGCCTACAAAATTCAAAGACCCAATCCACAAATGGGCATGTGAGTTGAATATACTTCTCAATGAAGAAATACAAATGGCAAATGAGTACATGAAAAAGTATTCAACATCATTGGTCATTTGAGAAATGTAAATTAAGAGTCCATCTCATCCCAGAAAAATGGCTATCATCAAAAAGTCAACGAATAACAAATGCTGATGGGGAGAATGGCAACCTTTTCCACTGTTGGTAGGAGGGTAGACAAGTACAGCCACTATGAAAACCACTGTGAAGATTCCTCAAAAATCTAGGATTAGCAATCCCATTTGACTCAGTTATTCCTCTCCTGGGTATTTTTCCAGAAAAATTGAAAACATCATGCATTGCCATAGGTGCACTCATGTTTATAGCAGTGAAGATGATCATAGCTAAATCTTGGAAAACTAGCCAAATACCCATCAACTGAAGAATGAATAAAAAAAAAACTGTGATATTTTTATAAAATGGACTACTACACAGCTATAAAGAGAGATAAACTTGAGGCTTTTCTTGGTAAATGGATGCAGCTAGCAACTATAAATCAGACCTACATGTATAAATATCATATTATCTACCTATTATAAGAACATGAAAGATTAAATAAAATATGAAAGTTAAAATAGAGGAAAGGGAAAGAATCTGTGAAAGGGAAGAAACAATTTGAATGAGTGAAGGGAAGAAACAAAGCAGTAACAGAAAATGAAACACATGTGTATACACAGGATATCTTGGATAATTGTCCTGCTGATTGCTATTGCTCTATTGAGAGAAGCAGTATTTGCTTAAATTTTCTTCTCTCTTCGTTATAAATTTTTCAACAATTTTCTTCACTTATATCTTTAATCTAAAGAGTAGGTAATATAACAATCATTGTTGAATTCCTATTATTTTGTTTACTGAAATTCTGTATCATTTCTAAACTTTTTACTGTTTTTATGTTCCTTAATAAATAAATAATAAAATAAAGATAATGAACTATGTGTAAAAAAAGTTATTTACCTTTTCTGTGTTGGAAAATTAAATTATCATTTCCTCTATAGTGTTTCTAATATGTTTAAATATTTTCGCAATTAAGCATTTTTAAAGATCTGAGAATATTCATGCCACCTTAAATTCAGGATTTTGAAAACACACAATAAAATGAAAAACCAAGTTCAACTTAACTAAAATGTAGTTAGCTTTGCAAATTCAATCTTGAACTATCACTGGCAATTATTTTCCTAAAAGGAAAATTTCAGAAAATTTAATATAATATAGACAATATTTTTATTCATAAATTATTTTCTTTTTCTTTTTTTTGGTGGAACCAAGGATTGAACTTAGGCCCTTGCACTTACCATGGAAGCACTTATTCCACTGATCCATCTCGCCATCCCTCATAACTTATTTTCATAAATGTGTATGTATTCTTCTATAATTTCTATAGTTCTATAGTTTTAAGAAACAATTTTGTTTCTTCTTTTTTTGTTTTGTATTTTAGGGAAGGACCTACAAAGTGTTCAGGGTCTCATTACTAGATTGGACTCATAGTGATCCACCCATTTACAGCCTCCAAAAAGCAGGGCTTACAGGCACAGGTCCCCATGCCCAGTCTCAATTTCAGTCTAACGTGCCCCAAAAGAAGGGTCAGGAGAGAAGGTCCGAGGATGGAACTCCTGGCCCCTGAGCCTGCTTGCAGGCAATTTAATCTGCTGAACTATTTGGCAGGCTCAGAAACAACTTCATGGATAAAAACTTGAATTAGAAATTTTTGCTTTGTTTGAACTTTGAAATCCTTGTTCCCTTTAATAAATCTGTTAAAGTAAGATACATACAGTAATACATACAGTATTAGTACACTGTTTTTGAATGTTAGTATCCTATGAAATTATAAATTAATTATATTGCATTAGTATGAACTATAGACTGTTATCACAGACAATAATCTTTCTTAAAACAAAGTGATAATAGTGCCTCTGATTTAAACCTATGAAATTCATCCTTAAAGCAAAACATTATGAACCTGTAGTAAGATGCCATGTCAACAGTCAATGGATCAAAACAATTACAAATTCAAGAGATGTAAAAACAAGGGTGAGAGCATGCAATTTTGTTCTATTCTAGTCTGCTCAGGATTGCAATATGATGCCTGAAAGTTTCATTCATTGGGTTTAGTTGTTTTTAGAGTTCTAGATAAGAAAGCCAGGGATCATCAGTGAGTAGTTGTGGAGCAAAGGCAGTAAACAAAACTTCAGAGTGAGAGTGAATTAAAGAGAGATAAAAGTAATATAAATATTACAGTTTGAGGGGTGTTTTCTCATGATTTTCAAAAATCAGCTGCTGAGCTGATTACAGGCATAATTTTTAGTTTCAGCAGAAAAAAAGTGACAGCTAACAGATCTCTACAACCTAAGTCAGAAAGTCTTTATTAGGTATTAAGGATACAAGAGGGAATCATTTTAGTGTGAAGAGAGTACCAACATGTATGTTATCCTAAAAATAATAATTTTCAATTATTTGAAACCCAGAGCCGTTCATCAATTTAATTTTTGAAAATGTTAGAAAAACATGACTTTTTCTTCTTCAACTTGTACTAAACTGACTTGAATTTTCCCACCCAGGGAGCAGTTCAGGAAAGATTCTTGTTGCCAAACTTCCATAGTTAAATTACTAAAGCATGACCTAGGTTAAAGTTGCTTCAGCCTTGGAATGATTGCCCCTTTGCCATTTATAGACTTTACTTTTCTGTTTCATCCCTGCAGGAAAGAAGCTATGTAGGTGAGGAAAGGGAACCATCAAAGATCGCCCGCTGCTTCCGGGACCACCTGGTCTCCTGACTATGATCTTGTCTCTTTAAGATGAAAATGCTGACAGTGAGGGTGGGAAATCAGAATAAATAAATTAACACTCTTGACTTGTGTTCAAAGCTATGATTTCACACACATGTTACAATGATTATTCCATACTGGGATAAAGACTCACACTGATGAATGACTTAATAATCCTCCAGCATTACGTAAATTATTTTATTAGATATAATGTCTTGATCTTCTGTTTCTTCTGAAGATAAAATGAAAATAGAGAGGTTCAAACTGTACTCTCAACAAGGAAGACATATATTATTATGTGTTTTTCAATTATACTACTTGGTAAAAAGGAATTTTATTTCTGACTTCAAATTAGTCTCTTTCTAGAAGTAGGCATTGGGAGAGTTGGAGAACCATCTTTTTTTTATGGTGATCCATTTTTATTTATTTTGTTTAAGGAATATTAAACAGCGATAGAAAAAAAACAGCATTAGAACCAATACTAGATTTCACTAAACAAAGTAATAGGAATTCAATAATGGTTGCTGTATTACATGATGCTATCTTCAAATTAGGTGCTCAGATTACTAGATTTAAACATGTAAGATTCACTTTTGTACTAATTTTATCAAGAAACAAATAGCAATGAGGCAGTTTAAAAACTGATTAGTAGGACAGTTTCAATAATTAATACATTGCACATCGTCTTTGTAATGGTTATTCATTGTACAAGATGCAGACATGACATCTGCCCAAACACTATTAGTACAAATCCTTCTTCTCATTAAATTAAGAGAAAGTAGCTGTATATCTACTCTATTTTGGATATACAGATAAAATGGTCCTTTTTTGTTTAGTTTTGTCAGAGATGAGTATTCCATTGTCATTTAAATATTGTAGGTGTGTGAATTCATCAAAATAATCCAATATAGTCCAGTAGTCCATGATAGTAGTGGGATATCTGTAGGACCAGCAATGTCAGAAGTTGTTGATTTGAGCCTTTTACAGTTCAGCAGCCCAAATATGGGAAGAAATCATTAAGATTAGAGCAGAAATTAATTCAATTACGACAATGAAAACAGTTCTAAGAATTTTTTTCCATTTATTTTTATTTTATTAAAATACAAATGTCAATCAGACAGTTTCAAGACACCTTAACCATACAGAGTCGATGAATTAATACATTGCAAACTGTTTTCATAACATTTTGGTACTGTACAAGGTGCATACATGAAATTATATTTACAGGTTTTTTTATAGCTGAATTATATCAAAGATTCAATAATTA
>PVKA01002027.1:0-133218 GCA_004027165.1 Ctenomys sociabilis
TCCCATTCTCACATGTAATCCATGTAAGAATTATTCATGAGCAAGTCACTCTCTTTGTACCGTGGCTTCCTAGCCTGGTGGATGTTTCCCACTCCAGCATGTCTTGTTTCACACTGACCAAGGGCAGCAGCAGGCAAAGACCAGAGCCTGGGAAGAGAGGGAGGAAGAGCTGAGACCCCGAGGCGGGTTGGAGTAGGAACACTTGGGCCTTGGATGCAGGGGCTGTACCCCTGGATGTACAGTTATCCTGGGGCACCCTGAAGCTGGTGAATTAGGGAGATGGCTGAGTAGTGGAGCACAGGATCTGGGTGCAAGTGAAGAGGGAAAGCCACCAAGAGGTTTGGCTTGGAGCCAGGTACAGGGCCCTCATCTAGCTGGTGGTCCTGGGTACCAAGGAAGAGGTGACACTGCAAGAATGTGGAATAAGGCCTTGGAGATAGCCCAGTGGCGCAAATGCCTGCATGGCAAGTGTAAGATCCTGAATTTCATTCCACGTACAAAAAAAAGAATGTGGTATAACTGGAAATAGAGCAAAAGGGAGAGTTGAACTGCCTTAGAGTGCTCAAGTTTCTATAACAAACTATTTTGTATCAGGTAATTGATAAGCAGCAGAGTTAGAATCTTCTCAGTTCTGGAAAACTGTGTTTGAGGTTGAGACACTATTAGATTTCCTGTGGTGGAGGTTCCTATTTTATTTTATTTTTAAAATTTAATTGAATTTTTTTATTGAGAAACAAATACCAATGAGATAGTATCAAAAGAGATTAATAGGACAGTTTCAACACTTAATACACTGTGCATTATTATCTTAGTAGTTATCCATAGTACAAAAAGTAGACAGGATATCCTGTCCAAACACTTCTAGTACAAGTATCTTTCTACTCATTGAATTAAGTAAAAGTAGCTGTATATCTATTCTGACTATTCTGTATACACAAATACAAAATGGTCCTTCCTTTGTAGCCCTTTTTTGTTTAGTCCTGTCAGAGATGGGTATTTAATCGACATCTAAATACTATAGGTGTGTGAATTCAGCAAAACAGTCCAACACAGTCCAGCAGTCCACAACAGTAGTGGGTTATCCACAGAAGTTGTTGACTTGAGCCTTTCACAGCTGGCATATTAATATGGCTTCACTTTATATACCTCAGTTTTATACTTTTCTGTTGGATGCTTAAGAGCAAGATAAAGCAAGACCTATATAACAAGAAATGTAACTTTTGTATCTGACAATGTCAGTCAGATCCCCTCAGGATTTATCTCAAAACCCTGTACTGCACTTTGTAGATCCTTTGCTAGTGTCAGCTGTGTGGATGAGTCACAACCATTGCTTGATCAATTTGCTCTCTGTGAAAGCCTAAGAGAATGTTTTCTCACCATGAGGCATACTCTACATCATCAATCACTTTCCTCTGTAGCCCAATAATCTCCTTGATCAGAAAATTTGGGACACAACTGAGTTACATCATGTTACAGTATAGGTTCTCCTATGTCCTGAGTCTTTACTGACCTTAAAAGGCTAGGGCCAAAATGTTGACTGACCTTGAAGCCCTTCCTTTTCTCTGTTTTATTTGGCAGAACCAGAGATTGAACTCAGGCCCTTGCGCTTGCCAGGGAAGCACTTATTCCACTGAGCCATCTCCCTGGCCCTCTTTTCTCTAATTTTCGATCTGCAAACTTAGGTTGTTAACCTTCCAGAAGAGAAGCTTAGTATTACCCTACAACATATGCAGTTCAGTTTACCCTAACTATCTGTCTAAGTGTCAGTCATCTTAGGCATAACATGGAACAGGTATTTTCCATCAAGTACTGATGTGTTATACTTTAAGTCTCTATAGAATATGAAGAAAAATTATTTAAAAAATAAGAATGAACACGTATTTCTACATAGATATTTAGAAAACTAACCATTTACATCATTGTAGCAGGACAGTCCTATAACATTTTTTGTGTCTTTTTTTCATTTATTACCTTTAAAAAAAAAAGACAAAAACCTTTTACTTGAGAGATGGCATGTTAATAATTGGTATGAAATCACAGAAAGTATGTATTTAGAAGACCAGAATGGCAGTCATTCCAAGCATGACCCTTCCATTACACATTGCTATCTTAATTTTTAATGTATTTGGTTGTTATAGGGTCTCATTCTGCAGCTTGGACTCATAGTGATCTCACTGTTTTTAGCCTGCCTAGCACTGGTATTGGAGGTGTGCACTACCATGTCAGGACTCCGGCTGGCTTAGCCTGCCCTGGGGGTGGGGCAGGCCCTGAATGTGGTGCCAGGCATCAAATCGAGGTTCCTGTGCTTTTCTAACCTTGGCTAGGCTTTCCTTAGCTTGCCTAACCGGTGCTTTATTCTGCTGAGCTATCTCACTGGCCTAGAGGTTTCCTACTTTAAAGATGGTCCCTTTTGGCAGAGTCCTGCTTTGAGGGATGGTGCCAAGGAACTGCCTTAGGTGTCTCTGATAAAGGCACTGACCTCTTTTGAGGCTCTACTTTCTTAATCTAAGCCCCTTCCCAAGGTACCTCCTCCTTGTGGAGGAAATTTTAACAGTAAAGTGGGATACACCAATATTCAGTCTATGGTGGAAATCTTCCCAATGATGCTTTTCATCTTATTCATTCAATCCCCATACATTAATTGAAAGCCAGCTGACTGGTGGGATAGTGACAAAAGCAGATAATTAAGTTCACACATATAATCATATATATATATCCATGTAATAAATGTAGCATAGGAAAACAATCACAGTGGTATATAGAAAAATTATAATATGGAAGGATCATATTCTAAGAGGGTGGCAGAGAAAACTTTGCTGAGGAGTTGACAGTTAAGCCAAAGACCTAAAACAAGAGAAATCAGGTCTGAAATTAACAAAGGGAAATTGATTTCTGTAAAGGAGGAGCAGGAAGAAGGGTCTAAGACAAGCAGAAGCTTTCTGTCTTCTAGGAGTTGAGAGAGAGAGACACACTCAAAGCTAGAGAAATGGATAGTTGCAATGAACTGAATACTTGCATCCTTCTAAAAGTCACTATGGTGAAATCCTAACCTCCAAGATGACCATGTTAGGAGGGGTGCTTTTGGGGATGTGAAAGGTCATGAGCACAGAACCCTCATGAATGGGATTAATGTGCTTTATAGACTCCAGAGAGTTCCCTGTTCCTTCCACCTTGTTAAAATGCACTTGCAGAACAGCTGTATATGAACCTGGAAGCAGTCCTCATCAGACAGAGTCTTGATCTTGGGCTTTGCAAACTCCACAACTGTGAAAGCAGATTTCCTTCGCTTATAAGACATGTTTGTGATATTGTGTTACTGGAGCCTGAACAGACTAAGACAATGCCAAAGCACAAGATAAATTAAAGCTGAGACTACCAAGAAGAAAGACTGAGAGCTAAGACCAAGCATGTCCTCATCATGGCTGTGGTGCTCAGTAGCTATGAATTCATAATGACAGCACGAGCGAGCTCACTCGACATGGTTGAGCCTAGTGTCATGATTCATGCTTGTAGTCCCAGTACGCAGGAGGCCGAGGATTATTGAGAGTTTGAGATCAGCCTGTGCTTCAAAGTAAGCTCAGGACCAGCCTAAAGTGCATGCCTGTCTCAGAAAGACACACACACACACACACACACACACACACACACACACGTTGATATAATCATTCTCTTTGTTTATTTCATTTTCTCTGCATGAGACCAATCCGAAAATAAAACCTTTGTTAGTTAGAACACATAATCATCTTATTTTGAGGGAAAATATGATCAAATACCATGAAATTATTTCAGTCTTTTAGTTTAAATGACTAAGATGAGCCAGAGAGATAACTCAGTTGAAGTTATCCTTGGCAAGCGCAAGGACCTGAGTCCAATCCCCTGTTCCTCAAAAAACAACAACAACAACAAAAACAAAAACAAAAACAAACAAACAACAACAAAAAAAAACAATATCTTGGCAAAAAGAAGCTGGCTTTGCTAACAGGACAGTAAACAAGCCAGAAGTAGCCTAGGTTAGCAATGGAGGTAGACGAGTAAGAGAGAACCTGCTGGAAGCTGAAGTTAAAAACAGAGGGGCAGAAACAGAGTATCTAGGCCATAAAAGGGCAGCTGAAGGAGCCAGCCAAGATTTCTTGGGCTGGTGCCACATGGGCATCAGTGTTACTTTCCATTTCATGAATAAAATGGATGACAACTAAGGGTGGCTGAATAGAACGGCTATTCTAGTTCTTCTTTGGTCTTCACAGGAGAACCTCATCAATTGGCATTGTCTGTTTTGTCCAGGAATCTTTGAAACTGAAGCTACTAAGGTTTTCTAGAAGTCTAAAAGTTAACACAATTTGAGTCAAATATAGCTATTCATCCCCTACACACTGGCAGCTGGATTATCAATAGTTAAAGTGCATATATTTAATAAGGTATTACAGGCCAACAACAAAAGGAGTGGAAATTTAGTTCCTGTTTGTCAAGCTGCATCTGGTTTTGTTCTGTTTGATTTTTTAGGGACAGGGTCTTGCAGATTAGTTCAGGCTGTCCTTAATCTCAGTATGTAGCCCAGGCTGCCTTCCAACTATCAGCCATCTTCTTGCCTCAGTCTCCAGAATGCTGGGATTGGGATTATAGGTGTACACCACTACAGAGTAACCAGGTTGTGTTCTAATCAGATTACAATGACAGTATTGTGCCAGGATGGACAGTATTGTGCCAGGATGGAGGATGAGGACACTACTCATATGTAGTGTCCATTGTCTAATGTATTTCTGAAGCAGAAGTACTTCATTATTCTCTGAAGTAAATTCTTGTTCCTTACAGGTTCTTTGATATTATGAGGGAAAACAAAAAAAAATCCAAAACATTAGATTTAGACCTCTCCAGAAAGGAGACAATCATGATATATGACAAAAAATAGAAATAAACAACACTATGATTTTCATGTAGCTTTTTAGCTCTAGAAGACTTCTCAACTTTGGCTTTATGGACATTTTGTCAGGGTAATTCTTGGTTGGAGGAGCCTGACCATCTTAGGCACAGAAGGGTATTTATCAGCACTACTAACTTCCATCCACTAGGGGTCAGTAGCACCTTAGCTCAGTTTTGTCCTGGAAAGCAGTTATTGGCTAATGTTCCATCAGCGCTGAATCACTCCCTCTGTTGAGAGCCTCTAGCCTGCACACTTAAGAGAGCTGTATGTCTGTAGTTTGCAACAGCCATACCAAAACCAAACAATAACTGAAAACCAAGGCTCTGATCTGGACTACAAGACTGCGCAACTACCAAAGGAAATGGACTATTTCCTTCATCAGAGTAAGCTGGAGGCAGGTTTCTGTTTCTCTAGAAGCAGGATAATGACCAGTTCATATACAAAGGATTTGGCTGTGGGATAAAACAGCTATATTAGTCACAACCATGCTCATTTTTATGGTGGGGCAAGGTGCAACAGGTTATTGGTGATGACTTCTGTTATTTACATTTTTCCCAGTTTTACTTCTGGTTTCAATTCTGCCCACCCATGGTGCTTCTAAAGAGCAGAGAACTAGGCCACCGCAAACTGATAAATGTGGGTTCTATTCATTATGCTTGGATGTCTCAAGGTCTGTCTATCTTGAAGTCAGCAGACTTATTATCAGGGGGTTGCCAAGAAGACCTGGTGCATGACTCTGTGGAAGACAACCTCCAGCAATCATCAGTGTCAAGTTGTATGTGTTTACTGCATCCACATTTGTGTGACATACTGTGCTCTCAAAGAGCCTTAAGCAACGCTGATGTTCTGTCCAGATCTTACAGGAGGGCTACCTATTGCTCAGCGTTTGAATTCATAGAGGTGAACTCAGTATGCACACATCCATAGTGTGAGCATCTTATGGGACAGGCTGTACAAGTCCTCATTCTACTAACCAACCAATTAAAAATTGACAGTACTTGATTCTAAATTTGCTTTCCAAAAATCCTACCCTAAGGGGCTGGGGAGATGGCTCAGTAGAATAAGCACTTGCCTGGCAAGTGCAAGGGCCTGAGTTCAATCCCCAGTACCAAAAAACAAAAAAGAAAAGAAAAATTCTTTCCTACTTCTTTTGTTGAAAATAAAGACTGTCATGGGCTGACCAAATAGCTCAGCTGATTAAAAAGCCTGTAAGCAGGTTCAGGGGCCAGTGGTTCGATCCCATAGCCTGCCTGTCATGCTGGCCCCTTCCCTGGAACACACTGAGATGGTGATTGAGACTGGATGTGGTGGCACGTGCCTGTAATCCCAGGTCTTGGGAGGCTGTAAATAGGCAAATTACTATGAGTCAGATCTAATAGTGAGACCCTGAACTCCCTGTAGACCCTTCCCCCCTCCAACAAAAAGAAAGACTGTCACTGAGAATTGAACTCACTTCACATTTAAAACCAGTTCTGAGGGCTGTGGGTATAATTCAGCCACCTGGAAGATCCAAGGTCCTGATTCCTGGTACAAAGGAAAAAATAAGACAGTTCAGAAAAAAACAAAACATAAACAACAGTTCTCAGGCTCAGATCTCAGGAAATCAGCAAGCAATCAAAGAAATTCATGTGAAATCTCTACTTCCACATGGCACTTAACTTGCATCTTGCTGCTGTGACAGGACAGATAATATTGTGTTTGAGGAATATTAGTGAACAGATAGATGTGTTAGTTTTACAAGATTACTGTGTAACAACTCCCCATAAGATGCTCTGTGAGGCCAGGCATGGTGGTGCATGCTATACTCCCAGCCATCTGGGATGCTGAGGCAGGAGGGTCACTGTGAATTCAAGGTCAGCTGGGTTACCCAATGAGTTCAAGGCCAACCTGAACACAGCAAACAACTAAATCAAAACAGTGAAAAATCCTCTGTGGTCTGCCTTTGTCCTTTGCTTTAGGCAATTGACTGAGGCCTTTAAGTAGCTAATTCCTAGGACCTTTATCTGTCTCTGGATAGTGGATAGCTTTGCTAATTGCCCCCTCCCCTTTTGTCCTAGTGCATCCTCTCTGGGAAAGCATGGACCTTATTCCAGCAGGTGATAGACAGTCACCCATTAACATCCGGTGGAAGGACAGTGTTTATGATCCTGGCTTAAAACCACTCACCATCTCTTATGACCCAGCCACGTGCCAGCACATCTGGAATAATGGATACTCTTTCCTTGTGGAATTTGAAGATTCTATGGATAAATCAGGTAAGGGCAATGTCTATACAGCAGTCCCAGCTGCAGTGAAAAAAATAGTTTCTCATCAACATAAGAAACTCCTTCTACAGTAGTAATGACCTCTTTGTTAGCAATGACACAGACCTCATTGATCTTACCTTTTGATTATATGAAAAAGTAATCTCTAGTTTTTATGCATATTTTCTTTCATTAGTAAAATTACTATTTTTTGAGGGGGGTACCAGGAATTGAACCTAAGACCTGCATTTGCCAGGCAAGCACTTACTCTATTGAGCTATCTCCCCGGGCCAAAAGTACTATTTTTATTACTAAGAACTGTACATACTAACCTGGAGCCTTTGAAGTTCATGTTAAGGAAAGGATGTGAAATTTGAAACTGTCAGATATTTATTGTATGTGTATATTGGCTATATAGTGTTGCTTCTCTGATTGTTGAGGAAATATGTGAACCATTATATTAAATAGTAATACTATTAATGATACAGATCACAATAAACTTTTTCTTTTTCTTTTCTTTCTTTTGTATTTTAGGGAGGGCGCTACAGGGTGTTTAGAGTCTCACTACTAGATCAGACTCATAGAGATCCACCTGTTTACAGCCTCCCAAGAACTGGGATTGCAGGTGCACACCACCACGCCCAGTCTCCATTGCTGTCTCAGTGTGCCCCAGGGGTGGGACCAGCATGGCATGCCTGGGGATCGAACCCCCAGACCCTGTGCCTGCTTGTAGGTGCTTTAATCTGCTGAGCTATTTGGCTGGTCCAGGTCACAATAAACTTAAAATGGTCAAAAAGAACATTCATTTCTGCATTAGACTGTAGTCTTAACTAGTTATGAGAAGTCATATTAGAGAAATGAAAACTTACATTCTGTTAGTTCTATTAAACACTATTCTCTACTTAAAAAAATGTTGAAAGACTTGTTTTCAGTCAAATATTGTAGTTTTTGAAACTTCCCTTTTCGTTTCAGCCTACCTGGTTGCAAACTAATGTGAATTGCAAAGTTTACCTGAAAGTTTTATAAGTATAGAAGACAAGATGTGATTACTTGTATATAAATTCTTTTTCTCTTCTTTCTCTTTCTTCTTCTGTGCTAAGGATGATACCCAGGGCCTTGCGCATGCTGTGTAAGTGTTCTACCACTGAGGATTAGCTCCCCTTTCTAACCGAATCTGATGGCATCATGTAGTTACAATTACTCTGAAATTATGACACTTTGATACAGTATATCTACAGTAGTGACTTTCAATTATGGGCAATTTAGCCATCATCCTCTCTGGGCCCCTCTCCTACCCCTTAAACAGAGGACACTTGGTAACATCTGAAGGCATCCTGGATGTTGCAACTAAGGGGAAGGAGATTTACATCTGCAGGGGTGCTGCTAAAGGTCCTATACTGCACAGAACAACATTGATGAAGAATTATCAAGCCTCGAATATCAACAGAGCTGAGGTTGAACACTCCTAATCACAAGGAAAATTATTTTCTTCCATAAATATGTGGAAGTAAGTCTATAAAAGTCATAATGAATAGTCAAAATATAACTTAGAAGCATAGGGAAATATTCACTCTTGTATTTATCTTCCTCTAGGATTCTCAACAGTACCATTTTTTTTTTCATTTTCCTAGTGGTAGTCTGATACTTAGATACTACTCTGTGGTCCAACTGCAGACAGGTAGCCCCTAATGGGCCTAATCTCTCTCTCTCTCTCTCTCTCTCTCTCTCTCTCTCTCTCTCTCTGTCTGTCTGTCTGTCTTTCTCCCCTGCCTGCCATGTCATGAAGGTGCTTTTGCTCTGTCATTGCCCTCTACCATAGCACTCTGCCTTGGAACTAACCAGCTATGGAAAGAAACCTCCGCAAACTGTGAGCTGAAATAAGCCTTTCCTCCCTCAACTTATGGGTGTCAGATATTTTGTCCTAGTAATAAGAAAATAACTATCTTGCTATCTGGTGAGCTCTTCTTGTTTCCTGTGGAGCATGAACATTATTCCTGCCGAGGCTCAACTAATGGCCAGATCCAGCTACGGAACCCCAACTCTCATACATTCATTCACTCTGGATACATAACAGTCTTCTCAAATCTCAATCATATGCTAGTAAACTCTCTCTCTCTCTCTCTCTCTCTCTCTCTCTCTCTCTCTCTCTCTCTCTGTACTGCTTAGTTTTTAAAGACTTCAACAGTCAAGAAAGAGCATGTTGCCAATTGTTATAGTTTGTGTCTAGGTGTTCCCCAAAGCCTCACGCGGTCATGGGGTGGGGACTTCTAGAGTTTGTGATTAACTCATGATCCACTGGGATTATGTGTGAACCAAAGCTAGCATTATGGGTTTTAGTACTGCTGGGATTATGGGTGTGAATACTTCCTCCAGCATGGGGCAGAGAGCCTGGATGTAATATAACAGACAGAGAGACAGACTTTCTTTAGCTATTACATTTGTTACATTGTTCTTGTTCTGCTACCATGAACTGATGCTCTCTGCCATGTGCCCCTCTGCCTTGGAACCAGCTGAATATGGAGTGAAACCTCCAGTAACTGTGAGCTAAATAAACTTTTCCTTCCTTCATTTTGGGTGTTGGGTATTTGTCCCAGCAACGAGAGAAGAATAACTAAGATACCAATATATCATTGCTGCATTGAGTTGGAAATCTCAAGAAATTGTTTATTTGGTTTCTTAACCAAGAGAATTAAGTCCCAGAGCTCTTGGCCAAATAGCTATTTTTTTTTTTTGTTTGTTGCTTGGTTTGTTTTTGTTTGTTTGTTTGTTTTTCGTCTTTTTGAGACAAGGTCTCACTATGCAGTTCAGGCTGGCCTTAAGCTCACTTTGTAGCTCAGGCTGGTATCCAAATAGCTATTTAAAGGCAGGCCAAATATCTCTGCAGATTAAAGCACCAAGCAGGTGCAGAAGCTGCGGGTACAATCCCCAGGCCTGCCATGCCGGCCCCACCCCTACGACATGCTGAGATGGCAATTGAGACTGGGCATGGTGGCGCATGCCTGTAATCCCAGCTGTTAGGAGGCTGTACATAGGCAGATCACTACGAGTCTGATCTAGTAGTGAGACCCTGAACACCCTGTAGACCCTTCTCTTAAAAATACAAAAACAATGCAACAAAAATTTTACAGAGACTGATTAATTTTTCACTTTTTTGGTCAAGAAAGAGTAAACCTGGTAGCTTCTCTTTTTTTTTTTTTTCTTTGTCTTTTTGAGACAGGGTCTCACTATGCAGTTCAGGCTAGCCTTAAGCTCACTTTGTAGCTCAGGCTGGTCTCGAACTCACAACAATCCTCCTGCCTCAGCCTCCCGAGTGCTGGGATTACAGGCCTGTCCCGCCATGCCCAGCAGCTTCTCTTTAATTTGCTTTAATATTGTTTTTCTTCTAGGACAACATCAACCTTTCATAGTAACCTGACTTTCTCTGTCTCTTTTCCTTTCAGTGACTGCTTCTTATTTCCTGTATATTCTTCACTGCTATTTTTCCATACTGTTACCAAACAATCAATAGCATTTAAAGATGAGAAAAAAAAAAGAGGACAGGTACATAAAACACAAAGAAAAAATGAAAAAGTAAGAACATCTTAGAATCAAAGAAAAATAAATAATTCTAGAAAAGTAAGTATCTAATAAATATCAACAGCTATAAATTGACAAATACAATATACCTCCCAAAAAATTCCCTAAGAGGTGCTGCTATGTTGTGCTTTACAAAAATGTGGGATGAATGAAAAGGAGCCTTCAGAGGGGAAGACATGTGGCAAAAACATGAGACCACTAAAATAGCTCCTAGAGGGAAATTCAGAGATGAAAATATCTATAAAGGAGAACTTTCTCAACCCAGTAACCTGGCTTTCCACCTTAAGGAACTAGAAAGAAAAGATAAAATTAACCCCAAGGCAAGAAATTAGGAAATAATAAAGAACAGAAGTCAGTGAAACCAAAAGTTGGTTCTTTGGCAAAATCAACAAAGTTGGCAAACGTTTAGTTAGGTGGACCAAAACAAAATGAGAAGACTCGAATTCCTAAACTCTGGGACCAAAGAGGACAACAGAACCTCTTTTACAGAAATTAACAGGTTTATAAGGGAAGGTATGTGAACTCATACTCCTGTCCTTTCGGGGGATACTGTTTTGTCATTTAGTACCTTTGAATACAACCCAGCTCATGATTTTAATGAGTGCTTGAGACTTAAGTGATATGGGGAAGGGTGCTAAATTATTCTTTTATTTTTTTTTGTACCAGGATCAAACTCAGAACCTTGTGCTTGCCAGGCAGATACTTATGCCACTGAGCTATGTCCCTGGCTTGCTAAATTATTCTTAATCTAGAATGCTCCCTGGATTGACCATCCCCTCTGAAATGCCTTTATTGGCAAAATTGAATACTTAAGAGGAGAGCTCAAACCCATTGTTAACCTCCTCTGGGTGCTTCCTGCCTTATCCTGATTCACGTTCCAGTTTTGTAGGGCATAACTAGTGAATTTGGTAAGAATTCATTCCTATGTGGTTTTGAAGCTCTCCTCTATTTTCAGGTCTGCAGGTACACATAGTTGAAATGTAAATGATTAGTAAATTAACAGTGTCTTGCAATTATTACTGAAGTCCACTTTAAGAATGTTTCCATTAATCCAGTGTCCTCATGTCTACTTCCTGTGTTTACTGTTGTGTATAGGGTTCTGTGTATCATTGTTCTTCTCATCATTTTTCTCTGCTAGCTCTTTTGCTTCCACATTGAAAAGCAAAAGAGTGAATATTGCAGAGTAGTATTCTTCCCTGTAAGTCAGACCCTATGCCAGACATTTTAGATTTGTTGTTGAATTATTTACAACTTTAAACCTTTCTCATTTTAGAGCACAGAAATAACAAGTTATCAGTGACCTCAAGCAGAACAGTATTTATTTGACATATCTTTTATCTGATCTCCTCTCTGAGTTACTGTCTTCTATCTCATTTCTCTGCCACTTTTTTCTGTATTTGGGACAGAGTCTACAGGGTGGTCAGGGTCTCACTACATAGACCGGACTCGTAGCGATTCTCCTGTTTTCAGCCTCCCAAGTGCTGGGATTACAGGTGCGCCCCACCATGCATAGTCTGCATCGCTGGCTCAGTATGCTCCGGGGATGGGGCCAGCACAGCAGACCAGGAATCGAACTCCAGCCGAATCCTGGCTGCTGCACTTTGCCTAAGCAGGAACTTTAATCAGCTGAGCTTTCTGGTGGGTCCTTTTCTTTGTCTTTTTTTGTTTGTTGTTTTCTGGTTGTTTTTGTTTGTTTTGTGGAACTGGGCATTGAACTCAGGCCCTGCATTTGCCAGGCAAGCACGTATTCTACTGAGCCATCTCCCTGGCCCATGGACGGCCCTTTTCTGCCCCTTTGTTGGATGACTACTCTTCCCTCCACCTCCACTCATCCACCACACACGAAGACAGCCTTTCCCTATGCTTTTGATGAGGGTACCACTGACATCTCAGTTAACTAACTCCACAGCCACTTGACAGTTTAATTCCTACTTTCACTGTGGATGTACAAAGTGCCTGGCACTATGCCAGGTACTCAAAATAGAAAGAGGAGGAAGGGGAGGCCCCTGCCTTTAAGGAGCTTATAATGTGACAGAGAGGCAGCTCTTAAAGACAGAATGCGAAAGCAGAGTGCTAAGAGCTGTGGTGGAGGTACACGCATGGGTTGGGTTGTAGAGAAGCCCTCTTAGAAGATGTGATGCCTGGGTGATCTGTGTGCGGGAAGAGGTGTGAGGCAGCATGACGCTGGCGTGAAGTCTGACTGTGTTTAAAGTGTAAGAAGGAGCTGGCAAAAGAGTGAGTTCAGAGGCAGGCAAGAGCTGATCCATGGAGAGTTTTGTAGGTCACAGATACAGAAAATTTGGGTCCAAATTTTCTCATAGGGCCATGATCAATGCATCAGTCTTAGCTCATGATGTGTTTTGCAAAAGATCCTCTTCTAAACTCATTCAAATGACCATATGCTGTTTCTCTTGGGGCCTCCATTCGTGCGTGGCTGATGGGCAGAAAGCCCCTGTGATGGATTTTACCTAAAGATTCCTCAAAGCCTTATGCTTTGGACTTTTGGGAGGTAATTGGTAGGGCTTTCAGGAAGTGACTGGGTCATGGGGGTACCATATTCATCACTGGCCCTGTGCACTGGTGAGCTCACAGCTTGTGATGTTTCAAAGTGGAGCCTGGTTCTAGGAGCTGGGCCACTGGGGGCGTGCCCTGGAAGGCTTTATCTCCACCCCACTTCCCTTCACTCTCTGCTTCCCTGCCACCATGCGCTGAACATTTCTTCCCCACCTGTCCTTCTGCTTTGTGGTACTGCCTTGGAGCAAGCCCAGTATGGACTGAAATGTGCGCCAAACTAAACCTCTCCATCAAGTTGCTGGTGTGAGGTATTTTGTCCCAGTGATGAAGAAATAATCAGGACATCGCCCTCATTTTCTTGCCATTTGGACTTGACCTTTGGGCAGCTCACATCATGTGGCTTACTTCATTAGCTTTGCAAACAGAGAGGAAGAACTGTCAGAGATGGAAAGCAGGATGGAAGCTTGAGTCTTTTTGTAACTTAATCCCCAAAGAGACCTCCCATCACTTTTGCCCTTCAAAGCAAGTCCTGAGCTCCAGCTCACACTCAGGGGAGGGAACAAGGCAAGGTTTCAAATAGCAGGGGCTGGCAATTATCGGGTACCAAGATAGAAACTGGCAGCAGACACAGCTAATGGCACGTAGCTAACTCACTCAAACCAAAGCCCTTTCCTGCAAAGCACATGCTCTTAACCACAGTTTACAGTAGAACAGCACCCTGTCTCGCCTCTTCTCTATGTGCAGTGCACACCAGTGAGGGCTTGGTGCAGAAGCCATTAAAAGCAGCAATCATTTCTGCCACACAGCCTGTTGCCCTTTGGGACTGTGTGCCTGTCATGGCCAGGGTGTTTCATTCTCACAAGTCAGGTTGAAAGTATGCGTGCGTGTGTGTGTGTGTGTGTGTGTGTGTGTGTGTGTGTGTGTGTGTGTGGCTGGCACTGGCGAATTGAACCCAGGAGCAGCACTCTACCCCTGAGCTACATTTCCAACCCTCTCAATTTTTTACTTTGAAAAAGAAACTTATTAATTCATCAGGCTGTCTTCATTAAGTTTCCCAGGCTGACCTTGAACTTGCAATCCTGCTTCTACAAGTTGTTGGGATTACAGATGTGTGCACTACTACAGCGAACCAGAAATGTGGATTTTTTTTATATGAAACTTTCCAAATTTTAAATGTTAGCAACTAATTCAAAAATGTGTTGAGTATTCTGTATATCAAAATACACCTAAAAGTGAGTTCTGCCTCTTTTTCCTCTGCTCTTCTGGTCCTCTTTAGAGTAGTCACACTGTAAGGCTCCAGGAAGTGTCAGTGCTGTTCTAGGGAAAGGAGAAAAAAGTGGGCAGTAGGGAGCTCATATAGAAAATACATTTATTTTTCTATTTTATGGAAGGGTCTACAAGGTGTTCAGGGTCTTACTTCTAGATCAGACTCGTAGTGATCCACCTGTTTACAGCCTCCCAAGAGCTGGGATTACAGGCATATACCACCCAGTCTCATTTGCCATCTCAGTGTTCCCCAGAGATAGGGCTGGCACAGCAGGCCCCAGGATTGAACCCATGGCCCCTGCACCTGATTGCAGGCGCTTTCATGTACTGAGGTATTTGGCTGGCCCTGGGTGATAATTTTTGACTTGCAAATTTCATATTCCATTTTTTTATGGTACCAAGGATTGAACTCAGGACCTTACACTTGCCAGGCAAGCACTTGTTCCACTGAACTACCTCCCCAGCTCCCACATATTGCATTTTAATGAAATGGGAAAAAGAGCATCACTTTTTTCTTGAAAAGGGTTGTGTTTGTGCATAAAAAGAAAAGAGTATCTTTTTACCTCCATATTTCACTTCTACTAGTTTGGTTCAAATATATATGCTGAGAGAAATTTGTATTGTATTAGACACAAATAAAACTAGTACTTTACAGGATATAAAAATACATTGAGAGTTGGCTTTTAATGAGTGTATGCAGACTTGTGTGCAATTCAATCTTCATGTCATTTGGTTGTGCCCTTATACATACGGAAACTTCATGGAAATCTAGTTTCTGAGATGTGATCAAAATATATGGTGAATATTTAAAGTTAAAATACTTATTCAGCAAAAGACACATTGCCAAGAATCTCTCCCAAAGCACTCCCCCTTGCTTTGAGAACACTTATCCCATCATTCTTGCTACTTTCTGTCAGAGTTCTAGAAGTCCTTTTTATGAATGTCTTTACGAGATGTAATAAAAAATAATAATATATGGTAAATGCCATCATCCAGTGCTGTCCAGCAGAAAGACAGATTCATAAAAACATCCACCTTATTCACTGGGTCTGGCACGCTGCAACTTCTCGCACTTCGCCAAAGTCAAAATGACCATAAAAAGTAAACATTTTGAAGCAATTCAACACATTAAAGGTAATCACAACGGAGCAACTAAAGACACACAGAATGATTCCCAGAAGTACTTCAGGAAGTGTTGAGAACTGTGGATAAGTGTGTTCCAAGTCAAGGGCATGCTTTGAATGGGATTACTGCACTATGCCTTTCATTGTAATAAATTTTTAAAAATGTAAACATCCTCCTCCTTGTCCATCACACTGAATATAAATACTGCTGTATAATATAGTGTACTCCGTTTAGGATAGTTCACATAGGTGGTGTGGCCACAGATTAGGCCTGCTCCCCACTCTCCCCTACAGCATAAGTAACCATGCCTCCAAGTGTTGTTACTTTGATATTTCAGTCATCAAGGGAGGACCACTGGAACACAACTACCGACTGAAGCAATTCCATTTTCACTGGGGGGCCCTTGATGCCTGGGGTTCTGAGCACACTGTGGACAGCAAGTGCTACCCAGCAGAGGTATGTGGAACAGCTCAGGAACAAGGACAACTGGGGTGAAATGGAATAGTTCTGAGGTTCTTCATTCTAAGAAATGAGCAGGAAGCATCAGGCAATGCCTGTTCATGCTAACTAGCTTGTTTGGGGACATATTTGACCGCTCCAGCTTAGACATGTAAAAATTATAGACGTCTTAAATAACATGATGGAAATGAACATTACAGTCTTGAGACTGGATTCTTCCACAATTCTCAGCTATGCTTGAATTATTGCCTAAATTATGTGAGAGTACAGAGGCACAAGGTTGGATTAATCCACACAGGAAACAGTGCAAGCTTCCATGAAGCCTGCAGCAATAGAAATAGAGAGAAAGTGAGATTTAACAAACGTTTGTAAAATAAGAGTACCAGAATTTGGATATGGGATTCGCTTGAGGAGTAGGGGGAGGTAAAGTGAACCAGAACCTTAAAGAATTGCACTTGGGTGGCTGGGGATCATGCAGTCATCCACGATGAAAAATGACATAAGGACATAAAAGAAAAGTGTAAGAAAATAGAATTTCTTCTTATAATTTGCCCCTAATTTATAATTTCCCCCCCTAAGTTCTAAATGCTATGTTAAAAATGACACATTTTAAGTAGTCATCCCTTCAAGATGAAATTTGTCTTCAACTCCTGCCTGATTTGCATAGGGAAAAATCTATTTCTCTGTATAAACATCTTCTCTGCTTTAGATGCAAATGGACTTTGGATATTAGTGTCACATGCAAATAAGGATGAGACTGAACAAGTGTTCATCGCTCACTGAAACGCTGCTTTGCTATATCAATTTTATGTTTCTCCTTTAATAAATCCTTCTCTTCCAAAGTAACACTAATCGTTGCTCTTGTCAAAATTTCTTCCTGTTCTTTATTGCCATCTCGCTTGCCACTTAATTGCCATATGCTTTCCAAAGTGGTCTAATCCTGCATGAGGAAATAGGATTAAGTACTGTGTGTGGGATGAAGCTGTCAGTCTGCAGCAATCCCATATGGTCATGTGTTCAACCCACTTCTAATGCTGTTTCAGCTGCACTTGGTGCATTGGAATGCAGTCAAATATGAAAGCTTTGAGGATGCAGCGCTGGAAGAAAATGGTTTGGCTGTGATAGGAGTATTTCTAAAGGTAAACAAACAAAAAACCTCATGACCTTTATTTTTTATTTATTTTTATTTTTTATTTTTTGGTGGTACTGGGAACCAAACTCAGGACCTTGCGCTTTCTAGGCATGCACTTAAGCCGCTGAGCTATCCTCCCAGCTTTACGTGATGTACTATAGCAGAAAAACACAGCATAGATATATTTTGGAGGAAATACAATGTGCTGCATAAAATGTATGATTTGTTGTAAAAATAAAAAATATAAAAAATAAATAAATTTTAAAAAACACTGTAAAAAAAAGAAAAACACAGCATATTATAATCTTGCTGTTTAATGCAAAGATATTAGGATCCATACAGTGACAAAAATAAGCAATTATTAAGAATGTATTGCTAATGGTATAAAAGTACACAAGCCAATTGAGTAGTTATCAGAGACAACTGAGCATTTGAAATATGGTTACTGCAAGTGTAGAATAATTAATTTTAGTTAATTTAAATTCCAATATAAGAAGGGGCAAGTGTTACCTTTCCCTGCAGGAACATTAGCCTTGTCAGCAAAAGCCTGCTCATTTGTTTATGTTTCATTTAACTCTGTGATGTTTATATTCTCAAACACCATCTTCAGTCTAGTTTCAGTTGTGTGGTTTGTTTATATGTAAGCACCAGGTGGCTTGCTTTAATTCACATTCTGTTACTGTTTTAGAGTGATATGTCCATTGTTTGTAATATTTTCCCTGTGATTGTTCTTTAGCTAGGCAAACATCATAAAGAGCTACGGAAATTGCTGGATACTTTGCCATCAATTAAGCATAAGGTAATTTTTCCCCTAAATCACTCGAAGTACATTTTACGTCTCAATTTCAGAGTAGAGACATTAGCAGGCTACACTGAATCCAGAGTGTAATTAAGTGAACTCTATGCACATTGTCTTCCAACACTGCCACGCAAGACCTGCCACTTGGGATACTTGTATAAGCTGACCTATCCTTTGTCCCTAACACCCGCTCCTTCTCAGTTCTTGTCCAGAGCAGTCTTCTTTCCTCTAGCTTCCTCCAACGGGTAGAGAACACATAAAGTTCTATAGAAATTTGATTTGTCTGGCTATTAAGAACTGTCACCTGTATCACTGGTCCAACCCACAGGATTAATTTTTCAATATTCAATACCCTCAAGTGGCTACTTGTGGGTCTGTTACTTATTCCTCCCTCCCCATATTATTTTTTTCTTTCTCCTCTTAGTCTTAGATTCAAGGTATTCCTGGTATGTAATGTTTTTTTATGAGCAGAATAGATTTACTGAGGGAAAGAAAGATCCTGTCCGAGAGAGGGACAGGAGGGGGTCCCAAATGGGTGGTCCAAACTGGTATGTAATGTGCTTTAAAAGGACAGCTTTGAGTTAGTTTCACAATAGAACTGAAGATGAAAAAGATTTCATATCTTAAATGTACAAGTGATTGCAAAAATAAAACCTAGGCAGGATGCTAACCTAGGCAGTGACAATGCTTTGGGAAGCTGCCCAGGGTCCCTGGAGCTCACCTGCTAGTCCCTTAAAATCACTGCTTCACCATCTGATTCCTGAGTGGTTTTCACCACTACATAATGAATGACTCAGTAACTCTTCTCTTGGCCAGGACACCCTTGTGGAATTGGAATCCTTTGACCCCACCTGCCTGATGCCCACCTGCCCTGATTACTGGACCTACTCAGGGTCTCTGACTACTCCACCTCTCTCGGAGTCTGTCATCTGGATCATTAAGAAGCAGCCAGTAGAGGTTGATCATGATCAGGTACATTTTTTCCCCATTTTCCAGGAAATCCTGCCACCTGTTTGAGATAAAGTTGGACAAGTCTTAATTTAGAAAATCAGGAGGGCTGGAGAGATAGCTCAGGGGACTAAGCGCCTGCTTTGGCAAGTGCAAGGATCAGGGTTTGATTCTTATGGCTCAAGCTGCACTGGCCCTGCCCCCAGGGCACACTGAGCCAGCAAAGGAGTCTGGGTGTGGTGGTGTATGCCTCTAACCCTAGCACTGGGGGGGGGTCTGAAAACAGGAGGATCACTGCAAGTCGAGCTGCATAGTAAGACCTTGTACCAAATACATAAAATTAAAAAAAGGAAATGCTAAATAAGGAAGAAGTAAAGTATTTGCTTCTATATTTGATAATTATGTTTTATGCATAGATAGATAAATAGATAGATAAAATTCAGATCCATTTAACACGAAGATGAAGGCTAGAAATAGATGTGTTCAAAACCATTTAAAATTCTTAAGGGAATTTTTCAATAAAAACCTCCAGATAAAGAGAACCCCCCCTAAAAAGAGAACCCAACAATGACTACCCAGAAAATTTAATATGTTAATTGTTTTAAATTTGGGATTTATATTTCCCTTAAAAATGGGTTGGCCAAATAGCTCAGTGGATTAAAATTCCTGCAAGCACGTACAGGGGCCAGGGGTTTGATTCCAAGGTGAGCCGTGCTGGCCCCGCCCCCCAGGGAATGCTGAGAAGACAATTGAGCACTGGGTGGGGTGGCAGACGCCCACACACACCTGTAATCCCAGCTCTTGGGAGGCCATAAACAGGCAGATCACTACAAGTCCGATCTAGTAGTGATACCCTAAATACCCTGGAGACCCTTCCCTAAAATATAAAAATAAAATAAAATAAAAAAACTTTTAAGTGGCGGTTACTATGTCAATACACAAAATCGTGCTTATAGTATAAAGTATAATATTTGATTCTATTTGCCATGTAGAAAGAGAAAAAAAAAACTTTGCTATATGGAATCATTTATGGATCACAAAGCAGTTTTACAAAAATAAAACCCTGAGCTGGCAAGACAACTCAGCCAACGAAGAGGCTGCTTAGGCAAAAGCAGAGACCGAGTTTGATCCCAGCACCACATGCTGCATCAGCCCACCCTTGGGCACGGTGAGCCTGCCACCAAGACCGGGTGTGGTGGCACATGACTGTAATCTCAGCACTGAGGAGGCTGAAAACAGGATGATCACTGTGAATCTGGGCTGCATAGTGAGATCCTGTACCAAATACATACAAAAACAAAACTTTCCATACACTTTTCTATGAAGCCAAGATAATGACTGCTAACACTTCTAGATTGCCTCCCAACAAAACCAAAATAGATAATAAATAAATAAATGAACTTTAGCCTGGCATCTCTGAAGAATCTAAAAACCAAAAATAAGCAGCTAAAATCAAATCTTTGAAATAGAATCCAACACGGCACCACACGCTGTGCGGGCCCTGCCCTGGTCACGCTGAGCTAGCTACTGAGTCCGGCAGAGTCCAGGTGTGGTGGTCCATGTCTGTAATCCCAGCTCTGGGGAGGCTGAGACAGGACAATCACTAGAATGACTGCATAGTGAGCTGCATAGTGAGACCTGTCCCAAATACATTAAAAATATAAAATAGAATTCAACATTATATTAAAAGTATATACTTTTTCTAAGTAGCATATGTTCTACCAAGTAGTTCATGATCAATAATGTTATTAATATTTATCATTTCAGTGACTAAAAACATATTGTCATCACCATAGTATTTTTTTTTTCTTGATACAGGAAGTCAAATCCAGGGAACTGGCACCATGGTGCTATATATCTTAAGCCGTCTTTTAAATTTGATTTTTATTTTTTAATGTATTTGGTTGTTGCAGGGTCTGACTACACAGCTCAGACTCATGGTGATCCTCTGGTTTTCAGCTTTCCCAGCTCTAGGATTACAGGCCTGTGCCACCACGCTTGGAGTCGGGCCAGCTAAGCCCGCCTTGAGGGTGGGGCTCGCATGCTATGTGGTGCCTGGGGTTGAACTGGGGTCCCTGGCACTTGCCTAAGCTTGTCTAAGGTGCTTTAGTCCCTGAGCTATCTTGCCAGCACCCTTCTTATTTTTTGAGACAGAGTCTGGTTAAGCTGCTCAGGCTGGCCCGGAAATTGTGATCTCATTGCCTGAGGCTCCCGAGTAACTTGGATTACAGGTGCACACCACTGTGCCTGCCACTTCCACCAATTTTAAAAGCCATTTGCAAAATTCTCTATTCCTCGTATGAAATGGCTTGCTATTTGTATTAGCACATATTCTCCCATATATTTTATATCTTCTCTAGATTACTTATAATAGCTAATACAATGTAAATTCTATGTAACTAGTTATTATCACATATTGCTTAGGAAATGAGGACAAGAAAAAATATCTTTATGTTCAGTACAATTGCACTTTTTTCCCCAATATTTTTGAGCCATACTGGAGGAAATCCCCAGATGTGCAACTCATTACAACAGACCAACTAAATTATGCTTACTATAGAAGGTATATTTAAACTATACTTGGAATTAAGTGAGTGTGGCAGTATACATCTACAGTTCCAGCCACTCAGAAGACTGAGGCAGGAAGGTCACTTGCACCCAGGAGTTCAGGGCCAGCCTGAGCAACAGGGAGATCCTGTCTCTTAAAAAAATTATCATGCTAAGCATGATGGCACGTAATTGTACTCCCAGCACTCAGGAGACTGAGGCAGGAGGTTTGCCGTGAGTTTGAATCCAGCCTAAAATACATAATGAAACTCTGCCTCAACAACACCCCGCCATTATGTTCTGGAAGTAGCCAATACAATTAGACCAAAAAATAAAAAATAAATGCACAAAACAATAAGAAAAATTACTAGAAAAAGAAGATCTTTTGCTAATCACTGAAGTACAATATTTATAGAAATAAATATAAGTCACATACCAGTTGATACAATGGCCCAATGAAAGAGTGCTGTTCATAATAAGACAGAAACATAAAATATTTTGGAATGAGTTTAACCAAGGAAAGTTAACATGGAAATGTAAAATATTCCTGAATAATACAAAGGAAGACTTAAATTAATAAAACTCACCTCATACTATTGGATAGGAAGACACCATAAATACACCTTTGATACTAGTTCTTCTTAAGCTATTACTCTGCAAGAATGGTTTATAGTTTCATATATTGACTGTAGTTCCAACAAATATACCAGTAGCATTTTACATAGGTGTGTTACATCTAAACCCAACAACAAGTAAGCATGAGTAGCCAATGAAAATTTTAAACGAGAAAATGAACAATGATAAGCTTGCCAAGATTGTAAAGCTTCAGTAATTAAATGCCATGATATTGTCACATGGAAGAAGAGGTGCAGGGAAGCATGGTAGTGATCTTTCTGTTCTAGTCATTGGAGATGTGAAACCCACCCCACTGGGAAAGGCATTCTGCTGCACTCATTGTGTCCATTCAAGTCTTAATCTCTTTAGGAAACACTCTCACTGACACCCCCAGATCACATTTAACCAACTATTTGGGCATCCCTGGCCCAGTCAAGTTAAAATATAAAATCAGCCATAGCAGGGCTGGGGATGTAGCTCAGTGATAGAATGCTTGTCTATCATGCCTGAGTCTCTGGGTTTGATCCCTAGTACCATACATAAACAAACCATCACAGAAAGAAAATACTGGATTTAGGGACAGCGAAATAGCTCAGCAGATTAAAGCACCTGCAAGCAGGTGCAGTGGCCAGGGGTTTGATCATGGCCTGCTATGCCGGCCCTGTCCCCGGGGTACACTGAGATGGCAATTGAGACTGGGCGTGGTGGCGCACACCTGTAATCCCAGCTCTTGGAAGGCTGTAAACAGGAGAATCGCTATGAGTCTGATCTAGTAGTGAGACCCTTTCCTAAAAAATTACCAAAAAAAAAATAAAGAAAGAAAGAAAAGAAAAGAAAAGAAAATAGTGGATTCAAAAGTATATCCAAATCAATATGAGAATCTATTTTACAATAATAGGTGGCATCTCAGCTCAGTGGGGACATTCAATAAGTGCTGTTGAGGAAAGACCAAGAAGATATAGGGGAAAATGTTGGATTAGGCATTAAGATTTTGCCCATGAATATATTCTAGACAGTAATGGAAAAAAATACTGTCATAAAAAGAAATCTAGGCATAATCTTAGGAAAATTCTCTTTTATCTTCAAGTGCAAGTTCTAACTATAAATCAAAATCAGAAGTCTAAAAAATATTAGTGAGTTAGCCTGTGCATTTTTTTTATTTTGTGTAATTAAAACCACCATGAACAAAAGGCAAAAGTGCAGAGCATCACTGCCCATAAACCTAGGGTCTGTGGCTTAGGCCTGCACATTTAGCCTGCTGCTATTCTTTGTGTTTAAAATCGTCAAACAACCTGGGTGTGGTAGTGCATGCCTGTATTCCCAGCACTTTAGGGGGCTGAGGCAGGAGGAATCATAAATTCAAGCCCAGCCAGGGCAATTTAGTGACTTAGTGAAATAAAAATAAAAATCTCCACATAAAAATTTAAAAGGCCAGGGATTAACTCAGAGAAGATCCTGAGTTCAATCCTCTTTACTTAATTCATCAACTCTGTATGGTTAAGGTGTCTTGAAACTGTCTGATTGACATTTGTATTTTAATAAAATAAAAATAAATGGGAAATAAAATAAAATAAAATAAAAAAGGAAAAAAAAACCCTCTTTACTTGAACAACAACAAAAGGAGACATAACACTGAAAATTCAATAGAGCAAATAAATCAGACAATTAGAGGCCCATGTGAAAAATTTTCAAGTCAATTATTTTTTCTGTATTTTAGGGAAGGATCGACAAGGTGTTCAAGGTCTCACTACTAGATCAGACTCATAGTGATTCTCCTGTTTACAGCCTCCAAAGTGCTGGGATTACAGATGCCTGCCAGCACACCCAGTCTCAATTGCCATCTCAGCACACCCCAGGGGCAGGGCCGGCACATCCTGCCCTCCGGGGATTGAATCCCCTCTACTCTACTCTGCACCTGCTTAATCCACTGAGATATTTGGCTGGCCCTTCAAGTAAAATTTCAACACAGTAAAGTCACTAAGAAAAAAAAGTAACCTGTCATTATAATCTTAACACTAAATGATATTCATTACTTGAGTAAATCTTTCTGGTCTTTTTCCAAAAATGGAGTTTATATATATATATATATATATATATATATATATATATATATATATATATATGTCATGTTGCTGGTCTTTTCACTTAGTGATTTCCAAACATTTTATAGATGATAAACATTATCTTTAATATCTGTTTGTTGTTTTGAAATAGGATCTTGCTATGTAGTTCATGCTGATCTTGAACTCACTATGCAGCCCAGGCTGGCCTTGAACTCAGAAATCCTCCTGCCTCAGCCTCCCGAGTGCTGGTATTACAGGTGTGCACCACCATGCCCAGCTCCTCAGCATCATTCTCAATGGCCATATACTAGTCTATTTTATAGAGTTCATTTTTTCTTTTGGCATATGGGCTATTTCTAATATTTTATAAGTAGTTGAATAAAAATAAACATTAATTCCTTATCCATATTCCTAATTAATGAAGGCCTGTATGTAATTTGCAACTGCAAGCACTGTGTTGGGTGCAACCTCCGTTCCTATATAGTCCTGTCTCATAAGTGCTATTTGCTTGAAGTCCTTGCTCAAAAAAAAAAATTGTCACATCCTTGTCCAATGTAGTTCAGGCTATCCTCTCTAGCTGAAGTCAGCCACAGTGAACAATAAGAAATGTGAATGATTTTTTGACTGGTTTGAAGTAATGTGTTCTATACAGTGGTTGCTAAGAAAGCCAAAGGTTTATTACCACAGCAGAGAATAAACCCTCATTATTTGGGGTTGCTCCTTGTGTAATGAATCATATTGCGCTACCCAATATGATAGCCACTAGCAACATATGGTATTTCTATATTAATACAAAATACATTTAGTTTAGAAATTCAGTTCCTCAATGGCACTGGCCACATTTCAAATACTCACTAGATGTGTATGGCCTGGGATTGCTGTAATGAAACATATGGAGGAAATTTCCATCAGTATAGAAAAATCTACTGGATGGCACCAGTGTGGGATATCTCACTAGCAGTGAAGAAATTTAAGAGCCAGGCATGGTGGCGTCTGCTTATAATCTCATGCTGAGGCAGAAGAACTGCTGTGAGTTTGAGGCCAGCCTGGGGTCTGCAGTGGGTTCAAGGCCAGCCTGAACCATGTAGGGAGACCTTGTCTCAAAAAAGAAAATTAAGGGCCTGCTCAGGCAGACATAGGGGCCAGGTGTTCAATTCCCTGGCCTGCCGTGCCCCCGTCCCCCACTTCCTACCCCCCCTCGAGTGCTGAGACATTGAATGAGACTGGGTGTGGTGATGCAGGCCTATAATCCCAGAGCTTGGGACGCTATAAACAGGAGGATCAGATCTATGCAGCGAGACCCTGTAGACCCTGTCCTAAAATACAAAAAAAGAAAGAAAATCAATTACAAAAGAAACATTGAAAAGAAAGGCATGTACATGCATTACTTTGCTTACAATGCCCAGGTGTGGTGAATGATTATACATTTTTATGGTAATTATTCTGTTAAATTATTTTAAAAGTTTTTACATTATTAGTATATGTACCAAACCTTTCATTTAATTGGTTATTTTACCCATTTAAATTTGTGATCCTGAATCTGAGCATAGTGGCATCCACCTGGAATCCTAATACCCAGGAGACTGAAACAGGAGGATTGCCTCAAGTTTGAGACCAACCTGGAACACCTAGCGAGTTCAAGGCCAGTCTTGACTACATAGTGAGACCCTGTCTGAAAAAAAAAAACCAAAAAAAAACTAATGAGGCCCCAGGAATCACAGAGATAAAGTAACTAGCCCTTGGTAAATGACTAATATGTGGGGGACAGGGCCTCCGTCTTGTCTTGTGATCCCAAGTGCCTAACTGGTTTCTTCACCTCTTGCTGCTCTTCTCACACAAGGATGATAACAACATACAGTTTGCTCCTTCTCAAGAGTGAAGGTTTCTTACTCTTCAGAAATAAGTTCTTTTTCTGAATGCAAGTTGAGACAATGTTTCAGAATCATAAAGATGAAAACAACTGATTCATAAGGTAAAGCTGTTTTTCTACTAAAATTATTTATGCTTTTCTTTTCCATTTACAGCTTGAGCAATTTAGGACCCTACTCTTCACTTCTGAGGGGGAAAAAGAAAAAAAAATGGTGGACAACTTCCGACCCCTTCAGCCCCTGATGAATCGAACTGTCCGCTCATCCTTCCGCCATGATTATGTGCTGAATATACAAGGGAAATCCAAGTCATCAGACAGCCAAGAGACCCCCTAAGGTGTCTGTACCTAAGCAACATTTTCCTTATTTTAGCTGTTTAAAAAATTATTAACCAGATTATTTTAAATACCTGTGCCAATAATATTTATAGAAATATATTTCTTTTTTGACATTTCCAAGTCACTATCTTTGTAAAGCAGGAACAAGGAGATGGAACGATTGCAGAATAACTAATTGGTTAACATCATGCTACTTTAGGTGACTATTTGTGAGGGCTAAGGCAGAGGGGATTTCATTTTCATTGCCAATTGAAATTGGCCTGTTTGGAAAGTTAGCTGTCATCTCTCTAATCCTGCTTGTGAAGAAGCAAATAATTTAATTTATTTTGGTGAAGTAGAACTTTATTTAGTGTGAGTGACTCCATTTTGAGTTTGAGCCTGGTCTGCTCCAGCCTAGTACAGAAGCTTAGTTTAAAACAATGGCCTCTTGTAATTTTTAGTTAACAATTTTCTGGTTTTGGTCAGGCTCTCATGGCCTTAGGGCCTTAGTGCTATTGTTAGTTATCATTATTTTGGGTTTCAAGTCATAACATGTTACTCATAGGTTAGATGTGCATTTATTGGCTTGAAAATGCTTTATCAGTTTGAGAAATCTATTTGGTAACAGAGTATTTCTCTGGTTGATAATAGTATTTGTCACTAAAATACCACCAAGACATACAAGTTTCCTTTACAGCAACTTATTAATAATTGAAATGTCTTTTTATGTTGACATTTTTGAACATTCTTTTTATACTTCTCAGTTAATGGCCTTATAGAATAATAAATAGGGATTATATCCAAAATGTTTAATAAATGGTAGAGGTAGGGACACTGACCAAACAGAACAGAGGTCCTTTAGAAATGATCATAGGGCCAAGACTGGACCTGTCTGGCTGAATATTGACCATGGTTTTAGGTATTCTTGCTTTCAAAATGTATGTTCTTTTATTAGAGACCCTTAGTAAGTATGTTTGTTCCACTTTTTAGCTGACATAACTAAAACATGATGATATTAAAATGTATACTATAAGAATATGTTTTTAGGGGCTGGGGAGATGGCACAATGGAATAAGTGCTTCCCTGGCAAGCGCAAGGGCCTGAGTTCAATCCCTGGTTTTGCAAAAAAAAAAAAAAATGTTTTTAAATCATGAGAAAATGAGGATTTCACTAGATGTGGAAATCCTCTTACATTTCCAAAGATCAGATATTTTATTCAATGGCTTTATCACATAGAAAACTTTCAGAACATATTAAGGAAAATGCTTAATGCCTAGAATAGATTGTTTCATGGTACATTTACAGAAGTATTCTTCAATAGACTAATAATGTAATTGTCTATATTTATGGTATTATTTTGCATTATTTGTACACTGTTACACAGAATATAGTGATAACTTTTCCACAGTAAAGGGGTATCTTAAATTGCCTGGAAAGCTAAATGAATTTGGGCTAGGAATGTAGCTCAGTGGCAGAGTACCTGCCTAGCATGTGTGATATCCTGGGTTCAACCTCCAGGACTGACAGAAATGAAACTTTCTGAACTTCATTTTATTTGCTTATTAGTTAAAGGTATTTTTACCTTTAACTCAGTTAGCTTTTCATTGCAGTAACAAAACATCTGAAAGCAACAATTTAAATGGGGAAAGCTTTTTCGGGGTTTATGGTTTCAGTAAACAATCAGCCAGTTCCATTGTTTCAGGCCTGTGGTGAGGCAGAAACACTATAGTGGATGGGGGAGTTGCTGAACAACTGCTCATCCTACCACAGCTAATGTAGAGAAAAAGAAGCAAAGAGCCCGTGCTGGAAGGCTTTCTCCTTCTTCTGCCTTTATTCTGTGCAGGCTCTCAGCTTAAGGCTGGCACCACCCACATTCATGTTCCACATGGCAGTTGTCTCTGGGCACACTATCACAGATTCTCCCAGAAGTGTGCTTTACTAATTTTCTAGGCATTTCTCAGTCTAATCAAGTTCATATCCAAGATTAACAATCACATGAGGCAAGTGTCCAACTTCAATCTCCCGATTTATACAGTGGTTTAAAAGAGTTTTGTTATAGTTACAGGAAGAGAAACTTGTCAGCTGAAATCTAAAATCCAACTAATTTAAAGTTCTGGGAAATCGATGCCACTGTTACGTTGGCTTATGCATGTCTTAAAATATTTTGACTGCCTCTAAGCTTGTGTTCAATATAAGACTTAATCAAAAACTAGAAGATTCTTATTAATATGTTGACCATCAAGTGTACAAGATAGGGTTAGGCGACTATACCTAACAATATTGAACTGTATGTACATTTAGCACATTTAACACATTTAACATGGAAATGGGAGTACTTCCAATTTCAAACTTCTCCTTGTCAAAGACAGCAGGTAACAAGTAAAAAGGCAACCTACAGAATGGGAGAAAATAATTGCAAATAATATACCTGATAAGGTATTATTATCCAGAATATATAAGGAGCTTTTGTAACTCAAGAATAGCAACAATAATAACAAACTGAATAACTCAATTTAAAAATGAGCAGAGGACATGAGTAGACATTTCTCCAAAGAAGGCAAGAAGTACACAAAAGATGCACTAATGGTTGGGAAATGCAAATCAAAACTGCAGAGAGACATCTCTTCACACCCATTATAATGGCTGCTATCAGAACAAAAATAACACGTGAACAAAGTATCGACTATGGTTGGGGATGTACCGTGGTACAGCCATTATAGCAATCAGTGTGGAGGTCCTGTTGAGAACTATAAACAGAATTACCACATGATCCAACAATCTCTAGGCAGATAGACAAAAGACTTCAAAGATGAATCTCAAAGAGACATTTGCACATCCGTATTCACAACAGCATTATATCCAAAAGTTGGAAACAACCTAAGTGTCCACTCACAGATGACTAGTAAAGAAAATGAATACTTGGCTGACATGTGTAGGGCCTTGGTTTTGATTTCCAGTCTGAAGAACAAAGTAAAAATAAAAAGTTAATGCATACCATTGATCTATGTCACACCTTAGTTATCTTTCAAGGGGTAAACATACAAAACATGCATTTTCCAGGGCCCACAGAGTTTTCATCTGGCTCCTTGCAAACTCACTGCAAAGGTTTGTTGCAGGAAGTCTTCCAGATAGGAGCAAAAACCAGTGTTCACAATGATGAACTTGCTCTTCTACCTTAGAGGTATGAAGGATGTGTTCATAAGGTGGGTGTTTCCGGGTTTGCTGCTCCTGATTTACTTATAGCTGTTATTCTGGTGTGATTATAATGGAGCCCCTTTCCCCTCTCATTTGCTTGGCAAATTTTTGGTCACTTTCCCTACAGATGTTACAGAAAATGCCTTGAGCTTGTGTTCCCTTCTGTCATATGATCATATAAAAGGCAATTATATATCTTTGCTACTCATGCACCTTTGAAAAAAACATTTCATGTCTTATGCCTTCAAAAGTGATAACTATCCTACACATAAAGCAAAAGTGATACCTGAACACACAGGCAGAAAATGGGCCTAAAAGTTGTTTCACATCTTGAGAAAGACTTGAGTGCTGAAATTGCTGTTCATTTTTATTAAATAATATTAGATAAATAAAGCTCTTTATAATATTACGGTTCTTAAATGACTTTTCATTCATGTTTGTTTTGGCCTGTGTCTATAAAACTAGTGAGACACCCCTTAACATGCAGATCAGAAAGTAACTGACAACACATAGAGGGTTTCTAGAGAAGCAATGTTGGGAAGGGAAGAACCACCAGCCCTCTATAGCTCACCTCTGCCGACATCACCATGCATGATAAGCTTCCAGCCCCTGTTTTCTGAGAGCTACATGGTATGAGGAAGATTCACTGTGCAGTGGTTCCAAATTGTGTGGCTTCAGTGACATGGAATACATCATATGCAGCAAGTTACAAGAAGCAGATGTATTGCTTACAGATACACAGCAAAGGGACCAAAGCAGTCTAGGATCATTTGTGAGCTGGTCCCCCTAGACTCAAAACATGTGTCCCACCATGGATGGAGACTTCACCACATGGTTCCTGTTAGAACACAGCCTCGGGAGCTCAGGATTTGGCTCAGCAGAGGCATGCTTGCCTGGCAAGCTGGAAGTCCTGGGTTCGGTCCTTGGCACCAAAAACAAAATAAACCTTCTCTGTAGGACCCCCCAAATAAAATACTGCACTCCCCAAGTTATGCACCTTAGGGTCTATAGGACTCATTGGGCTTTGAAGGCCATCCTGCTTCCAGGAGAGAGTGGAACAAAGTCTGGCTGTTCAGGGCAGATTCCCTGATTCAAGAAGGTACATTTCTGGGGGGAGGGAGGAGCAGGAACAAGGTCCAGCTATTGTAGGTGGTTCCTCACTGTGTTAGCTTTAAGTAGTTTTGTTACAGCACCCAAGTGTAACAGCTTAAAGCACAAAGATTTATTTTGGCTCATGATTTCGGGGGTTTCAGTCAGCTGACTCCATTGCTTTTGAGCCTGCAGGACACAGCTGAGCAAATGTTCCTGTGAACCATTTTCTTCATCTGGGTCCTCAATTCCATTATCTCTCCAAAATAGCATCACATTGTGGTGGCATAAATGGCTTAATCAACTGAACAAGACAGAGTCCTCATGATCCGATCACTTTCCAAAAGCCCTACCTTAGAACATATGAAACTTTTGGGGGGCCTTGTAGATCTAAACCATAACACTCCCTATGTTATGTCAGGATACTGCAACTTTTGGTATATTCTAGTGTTTCTTGAGAACTATAAGCAGGAAATGTGGGAAAACTGGGTTAGTTCTAGGTCACCCTGGAAATAGTCCTACATGTGGTTTAGGATAAACTGGCCATTCTAAAATGGAGCATCCACTCTCCAAGTTTACTCTTCCTTATCAAGTTCAAATGATAGTAATTATAGTTTAGAAGTGGAATTGGCTTTTAATGTTCTTCCTGTAATGAAATTAACTTAAGCAATTCAAGCTTGTTCATGAAGATGAATTCAGTGGTTAACCATTGAAATAAATGTCTACTTCCTATAAAAAGAGATTTATATTTGTTTTTAAATTATAAAAAAAGTCTACAATTGTATCTTTGTATTTAGGAGTATCTTCCTAGAAGATAACGTTACTTATTGTTCTAAGTGAAATTGTAATCTGATTCCTAAAAAATGTTACAGCAATCCAAACCATGGTACTTTCAGTCATCAACAACTATTACCATAGTGCTGGCTTAGTCATGGGAACCTGCAGGATCAGTGACCTACATAGCTATATCACTCCGTGCCACCCCAGGCTTTTTCTAGTTTGGGAATATAACTGCCGAATTTTCAGCTTCCAAAATTCTAAGGTTGATAGGAGCACCAAGATGGCAGAGAGGTAAACAACAGAAAAAGCCTCTCCAATAGTTGCTGTTAAAATGCTGGAATAGGGCTGGCCAAATAGCTCAGCAAATTAAAGCACCTGTGAGCAGGCACAGGGGCTGGGTTCGATCCCCAGGCCCCGCCCTGCTAGCCCTGTCCCCTGGGCACACTGAGAAGGAGATTGAGACTGGGCATGGTGGTACACGCCTATAATCCCAGCCCTTGGGAGGCTGTAAACAGGAGAATCACTGTGAGTCTGATCTAGTAGTGAGACCCTGAACACCCTGTAGACACTTCCCTAAAATACAGAAAAATAAAAGATAAAATGCTGGAATATAGCAACATAGGGAAGGCAAGAAATAGGCAAGTGGGTCCCCTGGACCCAGGAAGGATCTAAAGTGTGAATAGAAGCCCACAGTGAGAGTGAAAAAAGAAACTTCAATAAAGATGGAGGAGATAGCTGGCAGTGCCTTCTTGAGATGGGACTCACTTCACAAGGAGCAATTCAAACCTGCAGACACCATGAGACTGCTGGTGCCCCCAGAGGCCTCTGCAGAGAGACGCAGCAGTGAAGGGGAACAGCAGATGTGAAGGACTGCACTAGTTTGTAGTGAGTGCTGGGAGCCATCTGGGAGAGGGGCCAACTGAGCTCAGAACTCAGAGTGGCTGCCAGCTCCATCTAGTGGCTCCCAGCTGGGCTCAGGCCCAGGGAAGGTGTGTGGATGATTGCGGCCTGAAGGAGTCTGGTCTCTGCCAAAAAGTAGAGACTGGTTGATATTATCTACTACCTTGCCCAAAAGCTACTGCTGACTTGCTGGGATAAATGAATACAGATTGGGACCCTATCTCCATGTGTTGTCTATGAGTGGCAGCAGAAACAGACCTGAAAGTGAACCTTTCTTTCTCTCATTTGTTTTTTGTTGTGGTGGTTTTGTTTTTGTTTCTTTTTGTTGTTGTTGTTGTTCTGTTCTTCATTATTTGATCTTCTTTTTATACGAGTATGAACAAGGATTCTAGCCTCTTTGTGATTGTGCTTCTGTTCTGTGCTTTTTACTGCCTATTTCTTTCCCTCTGGTCTTCTGAACCAGTTCCCCAAAGTTAGTGTGATTCCCCTTCATCCTCCAGCCTTACTGCTACTTTCTTCCTCTTCTATTTCTCTATTTTCTCCCTAACCCATTTTTAACCTCTGAGGGAAAAATTGACATATTAAGGATATAATTTTCTGGTTTGTTTTAGATTTTATTATATAACCACAAATCTAGTTCATGCAGTTAACAGTGGGAAATTAATGGTTAGCTTAGTTGGTCATTTTCTAGGCTGTTGTCATTGCTTGATGGTGCCACTATAGGCAAAAGTGCTGTAATTGTTCTACACAGCTACTCTTTCTGGTATTAAAACTGAGATTGATTAAGGGTCACAGAAAATACTATAGCACAATGCCAAAGCACGAGGGGCTAGGCAAACAGGCAGCAATTTCTATTCACCAACAAATTGAAGAGGTAGGATTTTTTTTATGTATTTAGTACAGGTTCTACAGGGTCTTACTACACAGATCAGACTCATAGTGATCCTCCTGATTTCAGCCTCCCAAGCACTGGGATTACACATGTGCACTACCACGCCCAGCTTCAACCACCATCTCAGCACAGCCCAGGGGCAGGGCTGTCATGGCATGTAAGGGACCAAACCCCGGTCCCTGCATCTGCCTAAGCAGGTGCTTTAGTCCACTGAGCTATCTCCCTGAGGAGGTAGGATCTTGCAAGAGACTCAAAACCCAAAAGCCAGATACACCTGGAAGACACCTCGGAGCAGTACTAATTTCCTAAGGCTTATTAACACTACCAATAAAGCAAGCCATCATAGGCAACTTACAAACATCACCCAGTAATTAAACTAGATGGGAAAAAAAGAAAGAAGGAAATGAGAAGACACTTCAACAAGATACAACTACAGATATCCAGTTCAGCAGAGGCTAAACCAGTGGTAAAATCCAAAAGCCACCCACCCAGCCTCTCTGAAATGGTAACAGCGAAGCAGTTGAGTGAGGCGCTAAAAAAATCAAATTAGAAACAATTTCTCAGATAACTGCAGAGACGGTATCCACAATGAATACCATACTTAATGATTCTAGAGAAGTTATAGGAAAAAAATATAGGAGCTCTTTTTTTCGAGATAGGTGTTCCACTGCAGTTAAAGAAACTGTATTTGGAAAAGTTTTTAAAGGACCTTTGCATACTTGAAACCAGTCTAAAGATTGTAGATAGTTGAATTCAGCAAAATAACCCAATATAGTCGAACAATCCATAATAGTAGTGGGTTATCAGCAGAATTGGAAGTTGTCTTTGTTCACTTGAGCTTTTTACAGCTCAGCATATTAACATGGCATTACTTTTTATACCTCTTTGTGAGCCACGATGCTAGGCAATCAATCAAATATATGTAGGTGGGACTTGGCCCAGTGCCTAAAGCAAAGGAGTTACCTCACTCCTGAGATGAACATCCTGTCTGGTTAAGGTTTGCTCAGTTGTTAAGAAATCTGCTGTCATGTATTGGTGACTTCACAAAAGTGTAAATAAAAGACAGTTTTGTTGTGAAAAAAGGGGGGGAAGGAAAATTTAAAAAAATATGTGTATACACAAGAAAGTTAGGATAGATATACAGCTACTTTCTCTTAGTTCTTTGAGAATAGAAGTTTGTATTAATATTGTTTAGACAAAATATCATGTCTGCATCTTGTCCTCTGAAGAACTACTATGAAGACAACAATATGCAATGTGTTAATTATTGTAAATGTCCTACTAACCTGCTTTGAAACTGGTTCATTGCTATTTTATCTTTTTTCTCATTAAAATGAATAAAAATTATAAAAAAGTAGGATCTTAAGAAAATTTGACAAGTCATGAATGCTCAGCATAGGAAAGAAATGGAATCCATAGATGTTATGGTTTGTGTCTATTGTTCACCTAAAGCCTCATGTAGTCATAAGGCGGGGACTTCTAGAGTTTGTGATTAACTCATGATCCACTAGGATTATGTGTGACCCAAGTCTGGGATTACAGGCTTTAGTACTGCTGGGATTATGGGTGTGAGTACCTCCCCCAGCCTGGGGCAGAGAGCTTGAATGCAATTTAAGAGAGACAGACTCCCTCTCTGTTGCCATTGTTGTTATTCTGCTGCCATGAACGGTGGTTCTTTGCCCTGGTTCATTCTGTCTTGGAGCCAGGCAAGTGTGGACTGAAACCTCCAGTAACTTTGAGCTAAATAAACCTTTCCTTCCTTCATTTTGAGTGTCAGGTATTTGCCCCAGCAATGAGAGAAGAGTAACTGAGATACATAAAGCAGATTCAAACTGCACCCAGGAGGACAAAAATGCATTGAAAATATATGCAGCATATTAATTCAATGTGAGGACAGGAGCACAGATATAGAAGACAGGCTTATGGTCAGTGATCATGAAAAGAAAGATTTCCTTTTTTAAAAAATATATTTATTACAGGTTCTCACTCCACAGATCAGACTTGTTGTGCTTCTCCTCTTTTCAGCCTCCCAAGTGCTGGGATTACAGGTACACACTACCATGCCCAGTCTAGAAAGATTTCTTAAAAATAGCAAAGGACCATGAGAAATCAATCCAGTGGCTGCTAGAAGAGGCAAAGAGGAATAATTTCAGATTGACTTGGGTTGATAAAAAAGCAGGAGATGGCACAAATGATATTTAAAAAATGTTCAAAGACATTGTGGCAGAAAAGTTCCCTAGTAGAGAAAAGAATTTGACATATAGAATAGTGAGGCATATAGAATAGGATGAAAAACAAAAATAAAAAAAAAAACTAAAGCCAGGCATATCATAGTCAATATTTCAGAAATTCAACACAGGAATAGAATCTTGAAAGCTGTTAGGGAAAAGAAGCAAATCACCTATAAAGGAAAGGCCATCAGAATCAGAGATGACTTCTCAGCAAAAACCTCAAATCAAGGAGAGCTTGGAGTGAAGTATTTCAAGTTCGAAGTGAAAACAATCTTCATACAAGATTGGTGTACCCCACAAAACTATTTTTCAAAACTGACGGAGAAATAAGATACTTCCATGACAAAGAACATCTGAGGAAATTTATGACCCCCAAACCAGCACTCCAAAATATTTTCAAGAGATATCAAGGACTACAATTTTATGAACTCCAGCAAAAAGACTCCACTAGGCAAGGCAAACAGAGGGGTAATAAAAAATAGAGGGAGTCAACAGGACAATAACATCTAAAGGATATGTCAATTCAAATTAGTTATAATCATCAATGGTAATGGTCTCAATTCATAAATAAAAGACAAAAACTGGCAGCATAGATCAAAAAAAAACATGATCCTATAATTGCTGCATATGAGAAATACATTTAATTCAAAAAAGTTCATATCTGAGTGTGGTGGCACATGCCTGTAAGCCCAGCACTTGGGAGACTAAGGCACAAGACTTATTGCAAATTCCAGATCACCCTGGACTACAGAGTGAGCTCAAGTCCAGCCTGAACTACATAGCAAGACCTTATCTTCAAAAGAAAAAAAAACCTCGTAGTTGTAAGTCAAAGGATGTAAAACAATACTTCATCCAACAGGAATGCAGAATAAAGCAAGGGTAGCTATTCTATTTATAGACAAAGTTCATTTCAAGCTAAGACTTGATTAAAAGAGATAAAAGTCACTATATCCTCATAAAGGGAACAATCAAAGAGGAATAGATAACAATCATAAATATATGATTAATGCACCTAACTTTATAAATCAAATATTAATGGACATGAGAAATCAAATAAGCACTAATACAATTGTACTAGGGGATCTCAATATCTCACTGTCACAAAAAAACACATCAACTAGATTAAAAGTCAACAATGAAGAATTACAACTGAATCAAACCTTTTTTTTTCTTTTTGGCATTTAGTGCAGTGTCTACAGGGCTTGGGTTCTGACTATGTAGATCGGACTTGTAGTGATTCTCTTCTTTACAGCTTCCCAAGCACTGGGATTGTAAGTGTGCACCACCAAACTCAGTCTCAATCACTATCTCAGGGTGCCCTGGGGGCAGGGCTGGCATGGCACACCAGGTATCAAACCCTGGCCATTGCGCTTTACCTAAGTGGATGCTTTAGTCCGCTGAGCTATCTGGCCAGCCCTGAACCAGACTTTTGAACAAATGGATTTAGTAGATGTCTACAGAATGTTCCACCCCACATCATCAGAATTCATATTCTTCTCAGGTACACATGGATATTTTCCAAAATACTCACATACTACGTTATAGGACATGCTCAAGTAAATACAAAGGAATTAAATACCTGATACATATTATCAGATCATAATGCAATAAAATTGGAAATCAATGGTAAGGGAAACCACCAGAACTTCATAAACACATAGAAATTAAATAGGAACCTCCTGAACAACCAGTGGGTCACAGATGAAATTAAAGAAGAAATTAGGCCATTTCTATAATAAAATTATAAGGAATCTTCAGAAAGTTTTCAAAGCTAGCAGTTCATTGGCAGGATTCTCACCCTGACTAACTATATATGCTGATACCTGTGAACTAAGCAACTACACTGAAGATAGCAATGTGTAATAATAGGATCGTGCTTGGAGTGCTTATTATTCTGGTCTTCTGAATATGTGCTGCTTGTCATGACACGCCGGTTGCTACTGTGCTATCTCTCCCATAGATGTTTGTTTAAAAAGGAAGGGGGTGGTGAATGAAGGCAGGAGACAGGAAAAGGGGTACTTCAGGACTGTCGGGCTACAATGCTGTATATGGCTAGATTTCTAAACTTCTGTGTAAAATATGTAATTGTTTATTTCTATTTTTTAAATCATATTTTAATTTTTTTTCTTCATATTCTTTTTTTTTTTTTTTTTTTTTTTTTGAGGAACTGGGGATTGAACTCAGGCCCTTATCACTTGCCATGGAAGTGCTTATTCTACTGAACCATCTCCCTGGCCCCTATCTTCATATTCTGTAGGGACTTAAAGTTTAACATATCAATACTTGATGAAAAGTACCTGCTCCATGATATGCCTAAGATGTTTGATACTCAGACAGATAGTAAGGTTAAGCTCAACAGCCTGGGTTGTAGGGTAATAACAATAAGCTTCTCTTTGGAGTTAACAACCTAAGTTTGCAGACCAAAAATTAGAGAATAAAGAGGGATACAGGGACAGCCAACATTTTGGCCTTAGACTTTCAAGGTCAATGGAGACTCAGGACATGGCAGAACGTACAATAACATCATGTAACTCAGGTGTGTACCAAATTTTCTGATCAAGGAGATTATGGGGCCACAGAGGAAAGTGATTGATGATGTAGAATATGCTTAAGGAGAGTCACATGGAGAGAAAACATTTTCTCAGGCTTTCACAGAGAACAAATTGGTCAAGCAATGGCCTTGACTCATCCACATGGCTGACACTGACAAAGGATCTACAAACTGTGGTACAGGATTTCAGGATAAATCATGAGGAGATTTGACTGACTTTATCAGATACAAAAGCTACATTTCTTGTTGTATAGGTCTTGCTTTATCTTGGTTTTAACCATCTAGCAGAAAAGTATAAAAATGAAGTATAAAAAGTAAAGCCATATTAATAGGCTGAGCTGTAGAAGTCTCAAGTCAATAACTTCTGACATTGCCAGTCTTATGGAAAACCCGCTGCTATTATGGACTACTGGACCATTTTGTAATATTTTCCTGAATTCACACACCTATAATATTTGAATGACAATACTAAACAAAAAAGGGGATACAAATGAATGACATTTTGTATCTGTATATTCAAAATAGTTAAGATAGATGTACAACTACATTCTCTTAATTCAATGACTTTAGAAAGATTCATTCTAATAGTATTTATAAACAGGATATCATGTCTGCATCTTATACAGTGAATAACCACTAAGACAACAATATACAATGCATTAATTATTGAAACTGTCCTACTAATTGGATTTGAAACTGTCTCATTGCTATTTGTTTCTCAATAAAATTATGGGAAAAATAAATAAATTTCAAATCAATGTAGCTGTTTAAAAAAGGAAAAAAAAATGTAGTCCACTAAACTAACAGAATTAAAAAAAAAACTCAATAACATATGCTTAATAGATGCCCAGAATACATTTGATAAGTACTCATTTATGATAAAAATCTTAAGCATGCTGGGTGTGGTGCCTATAATCCCAGCACTCTTGGAAGTGAGATAAGAAGATCTCAAGTTCAAGGGCATTCTGGGCAATTTAACAAGACCCTCTCTCAAAATAAAAAAACAAAAAGACTGAGAATGTAGTTCAGTGTGTAGGTCCTGAGTTCAATTCTCAGTATAACAAAAGTAAAGACAAAAACAGTGGGCATGAGAGGAAACCTTTTACTCAGACATAGGGTTATCTACCATAATCACTTACACAAACAGCATATAAAATACAAGTTAAAATATAAATAGCAAGCATATCTCTCTATTAAAGGCACACATTAATAGAAGTAAAAATGTAAAATAGCTATTGAGTTCACATACCATAGTTATTCATTTTAAGTGTACAATTCAGTGGTTTTTATAATACACTCTCAGTTTTATGCAACTAGCATTATGGTCAGTTTTAGAACACTTTTTTCACCCTATCTACTCTTCCCTGACTCCCCAACCCTAAGGATTACCTATATACTGTAGATTTCTTTCTTTCTTTTATTTGATACAGGGTTGGTTTTGCTAGGCAGCCCGACTTGTAGTGATCCTCTTGTCTCAGCCTCCCCAGTGCTGGGTTTACCACCCATGGTGGCATGTGTGCCACCATGCCATTTGGGGGCCCCACACAGTGCACCAGGTGTTCCTGGGCCAGAATGGCATGTGGTGTTCAGTATCAAATCTGGGTCCTTGGGCTTGCCAGGCCTGTGCTTAGACCACTGAGTTATCTCCCCAGTCTGTCTCTAGATTTCTTGTTCCAGATCTTTATTTTGTTTTGTTTTGAAATAGGGTCTCACTATGTAGTTCAGATTGACCTCGAACTTACTATGTAGCCCAGAGTGCCCTCAAACTTGCAGCAATCCTTCAGCCTCAGTCTCACAAGTGCTGCGATCATAGGCATGCACCACCATGCCTGGCCCCTATTTTAGGGTTATAATGTCGCTACATACATTTGTGTACAGGATTTCCTTTAGACATGTTTTCTTTTTTTTTTTCAGATACATATCTAGGAAATGGGGAGTAGTGGTACAGACAAGACCTGTAGACCCTGCATTGGGAAGGCTGGGACAGGTGGATCACAGTGGTGAGTTCAAGGCCAGCCTGAACTACACAGTGAGACCCTGTACCCACATCCCCAAACAATACATATCAGTGAGTGGAGTTGTTGGATTGTGCTGTGGTGACTATGATTAATCATTTGAGGAACTGCTGATTATTTTCCAAAGTTTATGTAGTATTTTTATTCCTGTCAGAGGTATATGAAGGTTCTGATTTCTCTACATCCTTGCCAGTGATTGTTATCAGTGAACTGTTAAGAAATTGTGGGGCTGGGGAGATAACTCGGAGGTCTAAGCACCTGTCTGGAAGTGCAAGGACCTGAGTTTGGTTCCCAGTACCAGTACCAGATGCCATGCTGGCCCCCAAACCAGGCATGGTGGAACAGGCTAGTAATCCCAGTGCTGGGGAGGCAGAGATGGAAGGATCACTGTGATTCTGAACTGTGTAGCAAGATTCTGTATCAAATAAACTTTTTAAAATTGTGGTAAATAAATAAATAAAATGATAAGGATACTGGAGCTTTTGGGACACAATGGAAGCAGTCCTAAGAGGGAAATTTATAGCAGTAAATACTCAGATCAGGCAAACAGAGCAGGTGCAAATAAATAAGGGTGAACCTTGAATTTCTAGAAAGAGAAGAGCAGGTGAAGCCAAAAGCTTGTATGAGGGAGGAAATTACAAAGATCAGAGCAGAAAATAACACATTGGAGGGCCAGTCAAATGGCTCAGTGGGTTAAAGTGCCTGCAAGCAGGTGCAGGGGTCAGGGGTTCGATCCCCACACCTGCCATACTGGCCCCATCCTCAGGGCATGCTGAGATGGCAATTGAGACTGGGCATGGTGGTGCATGCCTATAATCCCAGGTCTTGGGAGGCTGTAAACAGGCAGATCACTGCGAGTCCAATCTAGTAGTGAGACCCTCAATACTCTGTAGACCCTTCCCTAAAATACAAAAAAATAAAAAATAAAATAAAGAAATTGAAGAGTGAAAAAACAATACAAAGGATCAATAAATCAATTTGTTTCTTTGAAAGATTCAACAAAATCAACAAACCCTTACCGAACTTTAAGAAAAAAAGGATAAGAAAATTGAAATAGATGGTTTTTATCTTAATCTGATAAAGGCCAACTATGAAAAACCAAGAGCAAGAAAACTGAAAGCTTGCTTTCTAAAATCAGGAACAAGACATGAATGTCTACTGTGTCAACTCTTAGTCAATGTAGTCCTGGAAACTTTAGCCAGAGCAATTCGGCAAGAGAAAGAAAGAAAAGGAATAGAGATAGGAAAGGAAGTTAAATTATCATTATTTGCAGATTACATGATATTCTGCAGAGAAGATCCCCAAAACTCCACTAAAAAGCTGTTGGACTTCACAAATTATAGAGCATAGCTGGATACAAAGTCAACATTCAAAAATCAATAGGATTCCTGTACCCCAATAAACAACCTCACTGAGAGAAAAATTAGGGAAACATCTTTGATGATAATATCCAAAAAATGAAACCCTAGGAATCAAATTAATGAAGGATCTAAATCACCTCTACATTGAAAAGTACAGTACTCTGAAAAAGGAGAGGGAAGAGGTTATCAGAAAATAGAAAGATATTTCTTGTTCTTCACTAGGAAGAGCTGATATAGTGAAAATGGCCATACTTCCAAAACTGTTGTACAGATTTAATTGAATTTTGATCAAATCCCAACAACATGCCTCATGAATTAGAGAAAACAATCTATTTGGAAGTGGAAGGGACCTAGACTAGCAAGGGAAATTCTGGGCAAGAAAGGCAAGGCCCAGGGCATCACCATGACCTGAAATTATAATGTAAAGCTATTGTGATAAAAACAGCATGGTGCTAGGAAAGAAGCAGACCTGAAGATCAGTGAAACAGATTAAAAGATGCAGAAACAACACATTATACTTAGATGCCTTGCCCTTGAGAATAGTGCTGAATACATTCCCTGGAAGAAAGGTAGCCCCTTTAATAACTGGTGCTGGAAAAACTGGCTCTGCCCATGTTTAATATTAAAATTGGGCTCATATCTTTCACCATGCGGTAAGTTAAATTTGAAATAAAGGTGTAAATATTAAGACAGAAACATTACATCTGTGGGAAGATGAAATAGGTAAAACTGTTGAAGACATTAGTGTGGGCAAAGACTTCATGAATAAAACTCCAACTGTATAGGAACTGTCACAAAGAATCAACACCTGGGATGTTATCTTATTAAAAAGCTTTTGCACAGTCACAGAAACCACTGACAGAGTAAAGAGACAACTCACAATGTGTGAAAAAAAAAGTTTGCCAGATGTTTCTTGGACAAACGGTTGCTACTAAAAATTTGTAAAGAACTGGAAAAAAAATCAGACCTCCCAAACTTAAAGGCCCAATCCAAAAATGGGCATCTGAGATGAATACACACTTCTCAAATGAAGAAATATAAATATTTAATTAATTATTTATACTTTTTGGCAGAACCAGGGATTGAATTCAGGTCCTTGTGCTTGCCAGAGAAGTGCTTATTCCACTGAGCCATCTCCCTGGCCCCTACAAACATCAAAAATGTATGAAAAAATGTTCAACATGACTCATAATTCAAGAGATGCAAATGTGAACAACCCTGAGATTCCTTCTTACTCTGGAAAGAATGGTTTTTATCAAGAAATCAACAAATAAGAAATGGTGAAGGGGCTGTGGGGAAAAAGAAACACTTTTCCACTGTTGGTGGAAATGTAGACTGGTGTAAGCATTGTGGAAATTAGTATGGAGATTCTTCAAAAAAAGTAGGATTGAAGGTCCCACTTGAGCCAGATATTCCCCTCCTAGTTGTCTTCCTAGAAAACACTATACCAAAGTGATATATGTACACCCATGTTTATAGCAGCACAGTTTATAATAGTCAGATCTTGGAAACAACCCAAATGCCCATTAACCTTTGAAAGAATGGATTTAAAAAATGTGGTGTTTTTATATCATGGAGTCCTACTCAGCCACTCAGAAGGACAAACTGGAGCCTTTCATAGGTAAACATCATATTGTCTCCCCAGTATGAGAAGTTGCAAGAATAAATACTATCCAAAAAGTACATTTTACAAAAGTATTGTAAAATGGGAAGAAGCTGTTCAAAAGGAAAGAGAAACTGGGACAGGAAAATGAAGAAAAGAAGGAGAAGATAACATATATCAGTAGTTGATGTTCTTATATGAATATATAGGGAAGAGGATACATACATACATATATACATATATATATATGTATGTATATATGTATGTATGTATGTGTGTGTGTGCATTTAAGGTATCATACAGCTAATTTCTTCTAGTTCACTGAAAAGAAAAGCTTGTGTTAATATTATTCAGAAGACATAGGCTGGGGAGATAGCTCAGTAGAGTAAGTCCTTAGTTCAATCCCTGGTACTACAAAAAAAATAATATTGTTCAGAAAATTAAATGTTGATATACTTTAAGTAAGTAATTTAAACATAACAATATACAACTTATTAATCATTATTACCCTCATACTATCTTGTTCGAAATTTTGTTTTATTTTTTCCCATTAATGTTAAAAAATTTCTAAGATATAGGGTGAGAAGCATGCCTAGGAAGGCAACAAATGCACTACACTGTAATAAGAAACATAATGGCAGGAGACTCATGTTGAGAATGCACTCTGATCCTTGGGGAGGAGACATTGGGAAGCTTTTACATCAGTTATTGGGCAATGTTGACAAGACAGCAATCATTTTGAAGATAGTCACTGCTGTTGCCAGGTGCATACAGCTTGGGGTATCTTTCTCAATCTTTATCATAAGAAACTTTTTAAACTGTTTGTGGTACTGTGTGTTTAAACCAGGCCCTTCACACTGGGATACATCTCAAGCTCTTTTTCTTTTTTTATTCTGAGACGTCTTGCTTAATCCCTAAATTCTCCAGGCTGTGCTCCAATTGGTGCTCCTCTCACTCCAAGAGTCCAAAAATTACAGGTGTGCACCATACTCAGGTATATATATGGTTTAGATGATGGGAACAGTTTTTTCTGTCTTGATCTTTATAAATAAAAGAACTGAAGAGTAAACACTTTACTCATGACCATAGACAGCCAAGGGTTTGAGTTTCTAATTCCATTCAACTCCAAAGCTTATCTTATGTATTTACTTGTTGATACACTGAGTTTGACAAGGTCAACTTGGAGGTCAAGGGAGAAGGGAGACATGTGTTCTTAGGTCTCAGGAATGGGGAGAAAGTTGAGGCTTTTTGTAGCCTTGATCTTCAAACTGAAAGATCTTTTAGGAAGGATTGGAAGAAGTAGGGATAGTTTAGTGATGGGGTATATTAGAGATTTTAATTTGCATATAAGAAGTTACCTAATCAGGAAAGTTATTCCATCACTTCAAAGATAGGGTGGTTTATGTGTCTTTGGTGTTTTTATTTTTATTTTTGTGGAACTGGGGATTGAACTCACGCCCTTGTGCTTGCTTATTCTACTGAGCCATCTTGCTGGCCCCTTAATGTGTCTTTGGGATAAACACTTTTTTCTTGGCATTGTTCCTGGTCTTCTATGTATAATATCAGTCTGATTGATGTTTTTAGTTTCCCAATTTTTCATTACCCCAGTTTAATTCCTTATCACCTCTCTCCTGGATTATTATGATACTCTACTGCATCATTTTTTAAACGTTCATGTTGCAATTCGCAGTAACTTATTTAAAATAAAAATACCACAAAAGGCAATGATTTAAAAGCTTTGACTAGTTCCCCACTGCATACAGAACACGATTAAAGCATCTTAGCATGGCATACCAGGATTTAGCTATAGTCAGGTTCCTGTCCACCCCTTCTTGTCCTCCACTCCGATTGAACCCAAGTCCTTTGCACTGAACTACATTTGCAGTCCTTTGTAATTTTTCTTATTTTTTATTTTAAGACAGGGCCTTCGCTAAATCACTAAGATTCACAGGCTTGTCTTAAAGTTATACACCTGCTGCTTCAGTCCCCAAGAGTGCTGGGATAACAGGTGGGCACCACAGTGCCTGACCAGTTATGTTTGTTGATGTTCTTCTCACTTCCAGTTCAATTAATAAAATTATCGCTGTTCCCAGTGCATTACAATTTTACCTCTGCCTCTGTGGACTTGCTTACATTTATTTTTATTTTATTTTTCATTCCCGTATTTGGTACAGGGTCTCACTGTGCAGCTTGGACTTGTAGTGATCCTCCTGTTTTCAGCCTCCGCAGCGCTGGGATTACAGGCGTGCACCATCACGCCAGGACTCTGTTGCTGGCTCGGCATGCCCAGGGAAGCAGGGCTGGCGCGGCATGCGGGATCACGGATCGAACCCTGGTTTCTCAGCTTGCCAAAGAGGGCGCTTAGTCCGCTGAGGTCTTGCCAGCCCTTTGCTCTCATTTCTTTTCCACGTGGGTAAGGGCCATCTCTCTTCAAAACGCAACTCGAGCATCTAAAACTTCCCCCAGAGTTCCCATGTATATATGTCTTAATTGTAAATCCTGGGAAACAGAGTTTTATCTTTGCGTCTGCAGACCTTAAGCTTACAGTAGCCGGTATAGTAGTGACTGGAACGGGGTGGAGTCTTGAAGCTTTACTTGAAGCGCTGATAGGTGGAGCTGAGGAAGAAGGTGGAACCTTAGTTAATTGTGACGGACCCTGGGCCAGCAGTTGTGGATGGAATGAAGTTTCTTGAATGGGGAGAGCTTCAGTTTTGACATCTAGAGCACCAGATGTCTCACTATGGTGTGGGGTGGGAAAAGATTGTGCTAAAGCATTGAGGAAGCACTGAGGAGAAAATGATTCTTTCAGGGTGGTGTGATAGCTCCAGAGGAGTTTCCAGAAAGGAGGCTTTCTTTTTGGGGGGAAATATTTATTTCCCAGGGTTTTAGCCGACTGATACTAGCTGGTACCTCTCCTGCTTTAGTTTTTGGTCTAGCCCAGAATGAAGTTACAGTGCAGCTGCGCCTGCGCCTTCCAGCTCTTAGTTGCACCTCTTCCGGTCGGTTCGTTGGGGGGTGGGGTAGCGCTAGTAAAATGGCGGCACGAGGGCTTTTGGTGTTTCCCGAGAAACCGAGGTATGGTCCGCTAGAGAGGATGAAGTGGCAAGAAAGGGGAACGGAGTAGGCCAGGGCTGGGCAAGGAGGATGAACAAGTAGGGAGGAAATGGGAGCTGGGCTGATGTAGCGAGCCATCGCCGCTGCAACGGTAAAGGTTTTCGAGGCGTACCCACGCTGTCACTGCGTCAGTGGCCTCCAGGAGGCGATGACGGAACAGGTGGCGGGTGGAGGAGACCTGCGCTCTGCTGTGGAAGGGTTTTAGATGAAGGCAGTGGCATGTTCTGTAATGAAAACTCGGGATGCAAGGTTTCTCTGTCGGGCGCCCATACATTTTTCCTGTCAGCGGGCGCGGAGGCGGGCGAGCCGCGAGCGCTGGGGGTGCGGCCGCTTATGCTGTCGTGTTTGTTTTTCCAATTTGCCAGTCACAAAAAGTACAGGGCCGCCCTCAAGAAGGAGAAAAGGAAGAAACGCCGGCAAGAACTCGCTCGATTGAGAGACGCAGGTAGTAGACTCTGTCCCGTTTTTTATGTGTGGAATCGCTCCCTCACCTCCCGCCCAAACGTGAGACCCCAGTGTCAGAAGGAAGTCGCGTACTGAATCCCAATGAGCTGCGGTGGCTGCTGCCTCCCGTGGGAAGCTGTGGTAGACACGTGTTGCAAACAATGCTAACACGCCGAAGCGGGCTGTAGGGTCGAAAGGAATCATTACCCGTAAATTTCTCTGTATAAGCCGTGTCTGTAATGTGGCACTGGGAATCGCGGGGCTGGTGAGATGGCTCAGTGGAATAAGCGCTTCTCTGGCGAGCGCAAGAGCCTAAGTGCAATCCGTCAGTTCCGCCAAAAGAGAAAGAAAGGAATCACGGCGGCTCCGTTAGCACCGAGCAATTTTTTCTTTGTAAAATCAACGGGAATCCAGATTATTTTTTCGGTTTTTTTTGGGGGGGTTGTTTGTTTTTTTTCCCCCTTTTTTCTCTTTTCTTTCGTTGTTTTTTTTTTTTTTCTTTTTTAGTGGAACCGAGGGAGGGTTTTATTTACTTTTTATTTATTTATTTTTAAGTGCGTCCATTTTTATTAGCATCTCCCATTGTAAAAGCAACACAGAAGACAGGTACAGCCACAGAGCAGGCAGCACATGGACAGGGACAAGGCAAGTTGGCCAGGTCACAGAGCCGCCTGAGCACAGGGTGGCAGCACCCTTCGGGAGTACTGCAGGATCTGGCTCAGGGGCAGCCACTCCCCATGCTGGAACCGTAGAAGCCTGGAGACCAGGTCCTGGGCACCCTCGGGCATGGAGAGGGGAAATTTCACATCCACCTTGAGGATGTGCCTGTAGGTCTCACTGTATGAGGTGCTCTGGAAGGGCGGGCTACCCACCAGCATCTGATAGCACAGCACTCCCAGGCACCACAGGTCCACCTCATCATAGATGTTCCCGTGGATCATCTCAGGCGGCTATTTTTTTTTTTATTTTTTTGAGGGTTTTATTTTTATTTATTTATCTATTTTTATCTTTTTTGGTGGAACTGGGGATTAAACTCAAATCTTTTTGAGACAGAATCTCACTATACAGTTCAGGTTGGCATTGAGCTCACTTTGTAGCTCACAATGATCTTAAACTCACAAGGATCCTCCTACCTCAGTCTCCAGAGTGCTGGGATTATAGGTGTGTACCACCACACCCAGCTTTGAGGCTCAGCTTTCAGTTGATGGTTTTAAATTGTTGGTTTTGGAAGTTTTCCTCAAATTTTAGTAATAGAAGACCCTTTCTTGACTCAAGTTAGTATCATTTTAGTATAAATAAGCATCAAACTTGTTATAAAACTTATTTAACTATAAAACAATACAAGTACAAATTATAAAACCAAATGAAATTATACCTCCAGGAAAATTCAAGTTTATGTTAAGGTAATAGTGAAGGAGATGCTTTTTACAACAAGAATAAGATGCTGATGGGAATCTGGAATGCCTCTAGTATGTTGTCCTACAATGGTTTACCATTTTTTCTCCATTAAACTGTAATACACCATTAAACTGCTATATTTTATTAAATTACTGTTCTCTGCTAAATTATTTCATTAAACTGCTAGTAGTTTTTAAACTGCTAGTAGACTCCACTAAATTACTATAAACTGCTACTATTTTTCTCCATTAAATTACTATGTTCATTTGTATAGCTGGCTATAGTGACATTTGGCCTTCACATGGTAGAACCTAACATATCAACCTACCCATTTAATACAGTAGAATTAGGACTTGGAAATGTGGATGGGAGCACTGAAACCACACAAGAGTACTGAGTTCCAATAGTTGCTAGCCATATTATTTTGCCTATTATTATTATCCTAGACAATTTTTGAACTCCTGAGACCACAACCTCAAGCAGGATTCTTGAGCCTTGACAGACAAATATCTAGATGCTGCATTTGTCATTGGTGTTCCCAAGTAACTATTTTAGTATTAGCATTTGGAATAGATATAATGGAAGAAACGGTGGTTGTGTTTACCTGCAACCTGTATTAGCATCTTTCTTTTAGTTGTTTTGAAAAGTGGTCTACTATAGGTAGGACATAGGGTTAGGGATAAAAGGAAATACAAGGGTAGGGCAGTTATTGATGGTCTTATTGCCCACCTACCCCTGAAGCTCTCAGCTTTTCCTCATTTAATCTGTTTCATTTTAACATACATATCTTTTAAAAAACTCTCTTCCTTTTTTTCTTCTCTTAAATCTTGTAACAGCTGGTGTTTGTGTTATATTGATTTTGTGTTTCTTTGACTTTGGAAGGGGCATTCAGAGTGATCTTTCATGGGGAGTCAGGTGGATCATATCTCTTAGCAGGTTTGTCCATTGAAGGATCCAGGCCCTGGTCTGCCCAAGATTATATTGCTAGTGGAAGATCTAAATTAGACAGACTCAACATCTGTCTAATTTTGCCCACTCCAACTCATAATTCTTTACTTAGTGGTTTTTCATGAATAGTGTGGACTAAGGAACACTGCTGTTCATTGTGGTAAATATTGCCAAGAAAGCTGGACCGTGAAGAGCATTGCTAGAAGTGCGTACTGGCAAGTGATTGGTAGAAATTTCTGAAAGAGTGACCTCTCAGTAGTTTTTTTAGCATCTATTCGAGTTAACCCAAAATAAACTGTCTTGTTGAAAATTACAGAATATTGAGTATCAATTACAAGTTACAAAACCATAGCCAGCTTTCATGTGTATAAAGTTCAGTACAGGAGGGGCTGGGGAGATGGCTCAGTGGAATAAGCGCTTCCCTGGCAAGTGCAAGGGCCTGTGTTCAATCCGTGGTTTCGCAAAAAAAAAAAAAAAAAAAAAAAAAAAAAAGACTTGGTCTTGAAATAAACAACCTAAAGTGCAGTACAGGCTTACAGGATAAACCCTGAGGGGACTTGACTGACTTTATCAGAAACAAAAGTTACATTTCTTGTTATATAGGTCTTGCTTAATCTTGGTCTTAACCGTCCAGCAGAAACGTATAAAAACAAGGTATAGAAGATAAAGCCATATTAATATGCTCAGCTGTAAAAGGCTCTAGGCAACAACTACTACTATTGTGGACTGCTGAACTGTGCCGGAGTGGTTTGCTGAATTCAAGCACCTATAATAAACCAATGTCAATAGAATACCCATCTCTGACAGGAAGGACTATTTTGTATTTGTGTATACAGACAGTATAATTAGGATAAATAAGCAGATCTTTTGTGTAATTCTATGAGAAGAAAGATTTGCACTAATAGTGTTTGGACAGGATATCCTAGGAAGATAACAATGTAAAAAGTATTAATTATTGAAATTGTCCTATAAATCAGCTTTGAAAAAAAGTTAGATATATTGTTTTGTCTGTTTTCTGTTTTTTGACAGTATGGGAGAATGAACCCAGGGCCTTTGCTCTGAGCTACATCTCCATCCCTTTTCATTTTGTATTTGGAGACAATACAATGAAGTCACTAAGTTGTCCAGGTTGGGCTCCAACTTGTGATTTGCATCCTCAGCCTTCCAGAGTGCTGGGGTTACAGGCATTGTGCATCACCATACCCAGCTGGTATATTTTATTTATGTGTGCCCTTGCATATATTTTGATTGTGCCTATAGGGAAAGTGCTACACTCAGAACTGTTAGTGATTGCTTCTGTGGTGTGAGTGAGCTTGTTTTAGGGGGACTGAGAGTTGACTGGGTCCATATCAAGTGTATATAGGCCATGTTTAGTCTGTGGGTGTATTTCTGTGAGTTAAGAGTCTTACTGTGCCATGTTGTCTGAATCATTATGAACACTAGACCACTTATCTGAATAATTAGTCATTATTTTATGAGTTTTAACTTAGCAAAAAGTTTGGTATATTTTAATTTCAAGTACTGAAATAATTAAGTTATTTAAGAAAACTAAATTATTGTAATGAACCAGGATTTAGCCTTTGGTTAGACCTATACCCTATATGTGTGATGCACAAAATCTTTTTCCTTTAAGTCTGAAGTTGTTTGTTGCATTTCCTTAGGATTGCTACATTTCCTCCCCCCATATTTCTTCTCCATTTTCACTGTTTGTTCCCCTTCAAATTTAAATTGTAAATAAATGAAATATAATTTTCTTGTATTAAAATTATTTTACCATGTTTTTCTTTTTTTACTGTTTTTCTTTTGACAATGCTCCAATGATTAGAAAGTTGAAAAAATACAATAAATTTTTATGAACCCTTCTGCTAGATTTGTCAGTTAATATTTGACATTTTGTTCATATAGAGAAATACATACACAAAATTTTTTTCTGAACCTTTTGCATAGCATTGGTAAACACAGCACCTCACCCCTAAATCCTTCAGCCTGCATCTCTTCAGAATAAGGATGTTCTACAGAGCCATACTACCAAATTTATACCATTGTGAACAAACTGGAATTCAGTGATGTGGTATACAGGCCATATTGAAACTTCCTCAAACCAAGACTGTTTCGAAAGCTGAAGCTTATTGTCCTATGTAATGCCTTGCATTCTGGATTCTGTATTAGCATATCTTCTTCTGATTACCTTTGCAGTAGAAAAACTTTATGACAGAACACTACAGAGCAGGTGTTGTAAGCATCTTACAGCATACATTACAGGGGCTATATCACATTGCACGACTCTTTATGAATGGATTGTTCCATTGAGAGGGCTCATTATTTCCCTTTTCCAGTTAGTCCTCATCTGTGGGATGACATTTTGAGATGGTGTAAATATCCTTTTCCCAATAAACTTTCAACATATTTTAATATCTCTTTGTTAATATTTACACTGGGAGTTGCAAGAATGATCATTTTTCTGTTTAAGTGTTTCTACATGTTTTAAGTTTTCCTTCTGTGAAGATGGATATTCCTCCCCATACCTTTACCACCTTTTTGAATATCATAGTGAAACCATTTATTGATTTATAAATTAAGTGTGTAATCCACTACCATTATTCTTTTTGAGAAGGATTTTTTCTTTGTTTGACTCAGGCTGCCTTAAGGGTAGGTCTGGTAAGACATGGGGAGCTGAGGACTGAACTGAAGTCCCCTGCACCTGATTGGGTTTGCCCCAGCAAACACTTAAACAACTAAGATAACCAGTTTTGATGCTATTTATACCAAGTTCAGAACCCTTATTATTAGAAAGTTTTTAAGGTTTTTTTTTTAAAACTATAGTTTTAAAGATTAAAGATTATGTGTATTTTTTCCTGAATTACTGACCAAGGATTTGCAGTACTCAGAGAGTTTAATAAAACATTTGAATTTTCTCAGAAGCCTCACAGAAGGAGGAGGAAGAGGACACTTTAAATGAAGAACAACTAGAAGAAGAGAAACAGTTGGAGAGAGAGAGGTCAGCGTTAATTGAAACACTAATAGAACTCAGTTTTATTGCAGTATTATCAGCCTTTATTCCTAACTAGTATTTTTTTTTTGTATAAAGTCTTGTACAAAATAAGGCTTATGAAATATCCTGTATAAACTATTCAAATCTAAGATCATGGGCTAAAGTAGGTATTATCTTCTTTTTTTTTTTTTTTTTTTTTTTTTTTTGCGGAACCGGGTATTGAACTCAGGCCCTTATGCTTGCCAGGGAAGCACTTATTCAACTGAGCCATCTCCCCAGCCCCTATCTTCTTTTAAAATGGAACAATTTTTCACTGTTTTCACTAATTGGTAACTCCTTTTAATATTATACAATTGTAAAAACTGAAAATTGTTATAGTGAAAATTTGTATTTCTTTGTTTCAAATGTACATTTCTGAATTAGTAAACTTCAATATCTTGATATATTTTATTGCCTATTTGTAGATTGCTTAAATCTTACACCTTTCTCATTTGGGATACCTGCTTTTTAATATGTTTTGTAAGCAATATTTTTTCTTGATTAAGGATTTAATCCTTTGTTGTATGTGCTTTGTGTATTTTTCTCATCTGTTACCATCCCTTCATTGGCATATGATATTACTATGATTTGATTTTCATGTTGTTAACTTGCATTACAGTTGGTGTCTGATTCTGAAAGGTCTTTCCTAACCAAAGATGATAAAAATACTTTCTCTTAGTATTTTTCACAAGGTAGTTTGTTTTGTTTTAATGTGGCACACACTAGTGTGTATTATTTAATGCCACTCAACTGTACACTTAAAATAGTTACAATGCTAAATTTTAGGTATGTATGTTTTATCACAAGAAAAAAATAAAATTTTTTGAAACAGAGAAAAAATCTTTCATGGTATTCTCTATTTGTTTAACAGCACAATCATCGGAAATGTTGCTGCTTTTCTTGAAATTCGCTCGTTAGCTACCTAAGAATCTAAGGAAGCAGAATTATCAAAAAGCCTCCCTCCCACCAAAAAAATGAGTAGCAATGATTAAGAACATGGAATTGGATTCAGCCATATCTGAGTTCCAGTCCTGACTCCTGCTACTTACTAGCAGTGTTTAAATTTCTTAATTTCTCTAATCTTCAGTCTCCTTGTCTATAATAAGGAGATAAAATCAATCATACTATTTCAATCATACTATTTACCTCATAGAATTGTGAAAATTAAATGAGGTGATACATGTATAGTGCTTAACAAGTATTAAGAGATGCTTTAATTATTGGCTTTTATTATAGATGTCTGTTATGAAGACAGTATATGTACAGTATGAAATAGAGAAGTTAGCTTTTTCTATCTTGAAATGCATCTTTTAAATTATGTGTACCTTGTATTCCTTTGATCTTTGTTTATTTCTATATAAGTTGCATACTACTTGAGTTAATATTGAGTAAACAGGAAACTTATGTGAAATATTATATATCCTATTTGTAAAGCAGATGTATAGTATATCGAAGTTATTAAATTGTAAAGTTTTTAACATTTTATTTTTCTGTGGTCTTACATTTATATACTATCTGGTTCAGCTATGTACAATTAATATATTTCTCAAAAGATTCATAAATCAGAGTTCTGCACACTGAGGCATCTATATGGTTTCCTATGGCATGCATAGGCAGGTTGATATATACAATACCCTGGCTTTTACTATGGCTAAAAGATGCGTTCTGAAATGGTGGTTGTAAATGGGGTATTTTTTTATAGAATATTGAATTTATGGTTGAGTCTGGGCATACAGCCTTATTTAATTCCTAATATTGCTGAAGTAATGCAGAATAGTTTCTCATATTTCATTTCCTTTTTGCAAAATAAGTGGGAAAATAAAGTGTAGATTTTAAACACCTAATTGGCAAATAAACTTTGGAAACATTAACCCCTATTTAAGTTAGAAACTTGTGATATTGGACGTTTGAGAATCTTACTAATTTTTGGTAACATTACTTATAATTGGTCACTAAAAGTAACTAAGCTGGGCATATAGGCACGTGGCTGTAATCCCAGCACTCAGGAGGCAGATGCAGGAGGATTGCCATTTGTTCGAGGCTAACCTGTGCTGTGTAGTGAGTTCAAGACCAGCATAAACTACATAGCAAGATCCTGTCTGTACAAACCCACTACTATTACTAATTTATTTTTGTAGTTTTTTTCATCTTTTGGAAAGTAAATATAGGCTTTTTTTATTTTGAAGTTGCATTCACAGTGTAGTTTCCTATCCCCCCTCAAAGTAGTTCAGATATTGAAGATAATTTATAGGAGTCTCTTAGCTGTGTGAGGAAGTAGTTCAAAGGGTTATGGTAAAAGATGCCAAGTATTCATATTGCCACAGTTATAGAACTGCATGTAAGGAGATGCTACAGTGAAGCCCATTAATCTGTACAATTAATATGTATTAATATACACAAAACAACACATAAAATATGAAAAATGTGAAAACCTAAAAAGTTGCTTTGAAACTTGTTACCTACCTGTTAGGATCTAGTCATCACTGTGATAATCCTAAAGGTAAAATCCTCATGTTATCTTTTCATAAAAAATGTCACAGCTACTTAGTGCTCTGGTAGGTTGGGGCATAATGATCACAAATCCAAGCCCATCCTTAACAAGCAATTTAGTTAAACCCTATTTCACAATTGAAAGGGGCAGGAGCTATGGCTCATTGTGAAGGCCCTAGGTTCCATCCCCAGTACTGAAAGAAAAAAGGATGTCACAGCCTTTCAAACTTATGAAATGTAGACATAGTAATAGCAGCTTACTACTCTGTAGGGAGATAAGTCTAGCAGTACTTTTTCAAAAGCCCTACTCATATCTTCTGGTTCTCTTACCCTTCTTTGCTGCTTTCATAATATTTTAATTCTTCCCCCAAACATATCATTTTTATTTTTGTTTGTTGTGTGTGTATATTTATAGATTAATTCCCATTGCTTTTATTGATTACATTTTACATTCATAGGCAAAAATTACATGAGGAGTGGTTGCTGAGGGAGGAGAAGGCCCAAGAAGAATTCAGGATAAAGAAGGAAAGAGAAGAGGCAGCTAGAAAACGACAGGAAGAACAAGAGGTACAGTATTAATCCAGTAACTCATTAACAACCACATTAAATTTCATTAAGAGTTACATACTTTGAATGTAACACAACTGATATTACTGATTTTACCAGTAGTTGTATTCATTTACTTGCTCTGTATGTTAAATGTTTAAAGAGTGAGCCTAAAAATAAATGACCCTATCTTTTTCCTTTAAAGAGAAAATTAAAGGCAGAATGGGAAGTACAGCAGAGAAAAGAGAAGGAGGTGGAAGAACAGAAGCTGCAGGAGAAGAGAGAAAGAGAGGTGACTGCCGTCGTAGGACAGACCACTATGTCTTCTTAGTGTGAACATGAGTGGTGCGATGATTTGCAATAATAAGCTGTGGGAATGTTGGATTTTGGTTTTTGTTTTCCTTTTTGTGGTCATATCTTTCGTTTATTTTTAGTCTAAAGATACACTGGATTTCCTTATGAGTCTATTTGTGAGTGTTTCTGAGAGGCAGATTCTTAAGTTAAAGTTTTCCTTATTTTTACCTAATCCCTTCATATCAGGGGTTAGCAAACTTTTCTGTTAAACAGCAGGATAGTAAATGCTTTAGGCTTTGATATCTGTGTGGTCACTGTAGCAAAGATCCAACTCTGCCAGTGTATGCTGAAAGCAGCCACAGATAAGTAAATGCATGCATGTGGCTGCGTTCCAGTGAAGCATTTCTGCAACACGGCCAGCTGGCCCCTGCTTTCTACTGTGTACCACTTTCCAGTGAGTGATGTTTTTCTGTGCTTCTGTTGTATGTGTGCTGACTTCCTTAGAAAATATTGTATATAGTTTCCACATTTATTTTGGTCATAGGAGGTTTAATAGTTTATGACCCATCAATAAGAATTACTTGTTTTAAAGAAATCAGGAATTCAAATATTGAGGAATTAAGAAATCTTTTTTGTTCCTATTATTCATTTTGACTTCCTTTCTAACATAAATTATAATTTTTTTTTGTTGTTTTTGTCATTTTTCTTTTTGGTGGAACCAGGTATTGAACTGAGCCCCTTGCACTTGCCAGGGAAGTACTTATTCTTCTGAGCTGTCTCCCTGGCCCCATAAGTTGTGATGTTAACTGTAGCTAACACATAATTGGTCATTTTAAAAACTTACAATGTATTTATGTCTTCTATATCTTCTAGAATTCCTTTTTAAGCTATTATTTTGCTGTATTCCTTAACAGTGTGTTTCAAAATACATTTGCTAACTGATACAGCAGATTGTACGGTTTTTGGAGTATTGCTAAATTTGGTTAATGTGACATTGGGCAGTCACCTTGTAATGAGGAAACATGGCTTTGTTTGTATCCTACTCAGGATAGGGTAGAAGCAGCGGAGTCTTTGTTCTTATATTTCAGGCATCAGTTCCAGTACACATTTTTTTTTTTTTTTTTGTATTTTAGGGAAGGGTCTATAGGGTGTTCAGGTTCTCACTACCAGATCGGACTCATAGTGATCCACCTGTTTACAGCCTCTCAAGTACTGGAATTACAGGTGTGTGCTGCTATGCCCACTCTCAATTGCCATCTCAGCACTCCTTGGGGGTGGGGCCCGAAAGGCAGGCCCCTGTGCCTGCCTGCTGGCGCTTTAATCAGCTGAACTATTTGGCTGGCCCTAAAAACTTGAGAAGGATTTGTTTTGGCTGTCTCAGGCTGCCTTAAGGGCAGGTCTGGTAAGGCAGGTGGAACTGGGGATCGTGCACCTAACTATGTTGGCATGAGCAGGCACTTAAACAACTGAGCTAACTGGCAGGCACTGCCCCCAGTGCACATTTTTGTACCTTGTTTGAGTAGTGCTTTTCAGATGGGGCAACATCATTCTCGGTTTATAGAAGGCACAAAAGTTTGGAACTTGCCATACTTTTAGAGAGAAACCAATTCTTTTTAACAGGAGAACATGCTTCAACTGAGGCCTTTGTGAATCAGGGAGAAGCTAAGATTTATTGATTCAGTTTATTTTATTTTTATTTATTGTTTCTCTATTTTAGGAAAGGGTCTACAGTGTATTCAGGGTCTAACTACTAGATTGGACTCACAGTGATTTGCCTGTTCACAGCCTCCCAAGAGCTGGAATTACTGGTGTGCCCCACCATGCCCAGTCTCAATGCCATCTCAGTGTGCCTTGGGGGTGGGCTGACCGCATGCCTGGGGATTGATTCCCCCAGGCCCTGGGCCTGCATGCAGGTGCTTTTAACCACGGAGCTATTTGGCTGGGCCTTAAGGCTGCTTTTAAATGTTTTTGTTTCAAAGAAAACCTAGTGAGACACTTAGAAGAAGTAGGTAAAATGAAGTAAATTGTAATTATGTATAAAGGAATATGCAGTGTGTTTCTCTTGTATGCTAGCTACATATCTGATGGACAGAGATAGAGCAGGGAGATGCAAGTCTCTTCTCTCATTGACTGCTTTCTAGATGGGGGAGTCAGATGATGAGTAAACAAAACAGATAATTCAAAATACAATGAGATAGTGTTAAAATTATAAAGAGGGGACCAGGGAGATGGCTCAGTGGAATAAGCGCATCCCTGGCAAGTGCACGGTTCTGAGTTCAATTCCCGATTCTGCAATAAAAAGTGTAAAGAAATAAAACAGTGAGCGATGAGTGATGCAATGGAGTGATGGGGATAGAGAGGAATAAGTAGGTTGCCTGGCTAAAGAAATCTCCTAAGATTCAATAGTTATTACAAAGTAAAATTTCCGTCTTTGGTATTTGGACCCACACCTGAGTATGGAGGTCTTGGGGAAAAGTGGCCTGGATGTGGAAAGAAGACCAGGGTGCCTGAAACCGAGAGACCAAAGGAGAGTAGGGCAGAGACATGGGAAGAGTTCAGGAGGGTAGGACAGGTCAGAACATACTGGTCCTTTTGGGTTGGAAGGAGGAGTTTGGATTTTATGCTAAATGTAATGGGAAGGCATTGCCATGCTTTTAAGCTAGAAAAGACTTCATCCCATTCACACTGTGACCTTCAACAGATCATGCTAACATTTTTTTTTTTTTTTTACAAAAAATGGGATATGGGGAATGGTAGCCAAGCTAATAAGAGGGAAGTAGATAATGGTGCTTTGGGTGGGAGTAGTGCTTTAAAATGGTAACTACAAAGATTGGAGCTGTGTTCGAGGCGAAGTTAACAGGACTCTAGCTGCTGAGTTGGATGGGAGGGAGAAGGAGGAAAGGTAGGGGAGTGTGAGTCACATTTTTAGGGTTTTTTGTGTGAACAGATGGACAGATGGTGGAACTATTTATTGAGAGGGGCATTTAAGTGGGCTGTGAGGGTGGGTTGTAGAAGAGAACAGGAGCTCTGTTTGAGGACTAGGAATATAGGATAGTGGAATAGTGCTTGCTTCACATGTATAATACCCTGAGCTTGATCCCCAGCACCAAAGAAATTAAAAACAAACCCCTGTTTTGAGTATGTTAAATTATCTCAAACTCTATGTGACCAGGTTGAGTTATCAAGTAAGTAGCTAGACCCAAATCTAATGTATAGACATTCCTCATTTAGTGACCAAGTCATGGTCCTGTGACCAGGTTATTAAAGTGATCCCTAAATGAGGAATTGCATATCATACATACATTACAATACTTAGAACAAAGAAATTTCCAACTGGATGACTTTGCTTTTATTTGCATCACTCTTATGTGAGTACTGTACTGTATAACAGAATATGAAAGTACAGTACTGTACCGTACAATATAGTCAGCAAAAACTACACTACTGTGTGAACAAGGTGTCCTGTAGGAAAAAAAAGACATCATGGCTCTATAAGTAAGATGTACAGAACTATACAAAAGATGAGTCGTAAGTTTGAATAGTGTACCTTGATCATAATTCTGAATAGGTATTAACACAGGTAGGTCATTAAATAAGGAATTCCTGTATTACTTTAAGGATCCAGAGAAGAGGAGTCTGTGGGACATAATTTTAAACTACTTATATACCAATTAGGTAGAGATTTGCTGGCACATTGCAAGATTTCCTTTGCATTATTGAAAACTTTGAGATTTTTCAAATGTCGTAATTACTACTGGTCATGTATTTTAGCTTCTGTTAAATATTTGTGATGTTCTCCCTAGCATTGCATTTTATAATAGTTACTAATACTTAGGTTAAAAACTACAGGGCCTGGGGAGATAGCTCAATAGAATAAGCGCTTTCCTGGCAAGCTCAAGGTTCTGAGTTCAATCCCCAGGACTGCAAAAAAACTATAATGTAGTATATATGCTCAAGTGTACTAAACTTTTAAACTAACTAAAACCATCATGAGATTATTTTAAATATTTTGCAATGTGATCTGCAATTTTCTATTAGAATAAAAATGCTAAGCTATAAATCCTTTGAAAATTTTTCAGAGGATAACAGAATAAAACTCAGAACCTGAAGCTGTGTGCACGTGTGTGTGTGTGTGTGTGTGTGTGTGTGTGTGTGTGTGTGTGTAGCACCATTATTCATGAAATTCTTAGCCAGAGAAACAAGATGTGACTTTACCTGACTTTCGGGCTTTCATTCGTTCTATGTTTGCACCATTTATAGGAAGCGGTACAGAAGCTCCTGGATCAGGCTGAAAATGAGGTACTTTAAAAACCTTTCATTAAGACTTTGAGGTCAATTAATATTTTATTAGAAACAGTTCCATTAATATTAGTTATTTTGGTGGGTATAGGCTATTTAGATCATATCTGGATATGTGGAACCACTTATGATGACAAACATTTCTTAATGAACAAAGACAAATACTAGTGAATTGCCCTGTGGACTGTACTTTTTTAGGGTCCTTAATATATATATATCAGCAGTATCACATCCTGTCAGCCCCAAATGGTCAGTTTACATTGACTCGGAGAAATTTCTGCTTCTCTCAGTAGTGGTTTGCTAAGTCTTCAAACCCTTTTCAGAATGGGTAGACAGAAGGAAAGTTTTGATGACTGCCCTGGATAGCGGTATTGATTCTTGGTCAAAGAAAGTAAATAGGCACCAAGAAAGTACCTCTGAACAGTGTTATACCTTAACTGTGGATATTCTCAAATGAAGACAGTTTTTAACTTTTGGTAAAAATATTTGAATATTTTTGGAAACAATGTGGTTTTTCATGGATCTTTATACTAATGTAAAGTTGTGGTTATTTTCAGCAGTTAGAAAATGGTGCTGCTTGGCAGAATCCAGAACCACCCACGGATTTAAGAGTAAAGGAGAAAGATCGAGCCAATTGTCCATTCTACAGTAAAACGGGAGCTTGCAGATTTGGAGACAGGTAACTAATTTTGCTTTATCGTGTCAGAATTAAGTGATTCAAAATGGTGAGATTTTTGAGCTTTTGAGAGAAGCATGGGCTCCAGTTTGAAACATTCATCATCAGGCATCCGCAGCTTTCTTGTTGCTTCTGTGTCTCCCCAGCCAGTTCTCTTTTGTCCCCCCATGCTCAGTTCCCTAGTTGATAGGATTAGCCAAGTGTGTCCTTTGCAGTCCATACCTTAGGAAGACCATTTGCATGTTTGCATCTTGTGCTCATGTATGTCCACACTGAGCAACTGCTATGGAGAATTTAATATATTTGAAGTAAATGGTGCAGCCCCACTGTTACTGTTTGAATGGCAAATACCATGTTCCAGAATAGGCTTTTTAAGCTTGACATGTATAAAGGGATAACATCTGAAAGACAGGATCAGAAAAGATAGAATAGGATTTTTAAGTCAACCCTATCAGTGAGTATGCTCAAATTTAGGAATAAGGGCTGTGCCCTGGCTTCAGTGGTTTCTTTTCCTTTCTTTCTACAAAAGGGAAGCATTTATTCCACTGAGCCATCTGCCTGCCCCCCTCTGACTTTATTGTAATGCATCCCAGGCAGATAATAAACCATATGATTCTTACCAAAGAGCAAGAATGAGTGATATCTTTCAAAAGCCAAAGATTTTCCTGGCCCCAGATTCTATATGTATCTCATGTGTAAACTTGGATAAAGATACTGGATAGCAAAGTGGATGGTCACTTGAATGGATGTTCTGTAATGGCCTAATTTTCATGACTGTTTCTTATGCTGACCTTTCATAAGTGATCTCAGCCTGGCTTTAGTGCTCCAGTGCAGTGATTCCATGAAGGACAAAGGCAGTGAGTACTAGACTTTCTCCTTGAGTGGAATACTCAGCTGTGCAGAGAGGCCATTAGGCTAGTCACACCATTCATTTACTGGCTTCCTTGGGCTAAGTAATATTCAACTGATCAGTCTGATTTGACTCGAGTATCAGACTAATGGGCATACAGCATACCCTAAAACACTGGTTTCCACACATGACTGATCATAGGGACCACATGAAGTTACTTTGAAAATGCAGGTTCCCCAGCCCTTAAGACTGATTGCAGGACTGAAAGGCCCTCACTTTTGTCCCTGGGGTAGTGCAGAGAATCACACAGGATTGGTCCCATGGTTTTAAACTCCCCACTTACTAACTTCTCTTCACTGAGTTCTCATTCAGTGGTACAGGGCTGGTCTTTTGAATACACAGATTTTAAGGACTGTTTCAAAGCCACCTGGGGATTTTCCTCAGCCAGACATTTTGACTGTGTTCTAAAACTGACAAATGCTTATTGGACACCATAGGAATCAGAGCCAAGTTCATTCAGATCTATGAGTCCCATGAGCAGAATTTCAGCCTTACTACATTAGTTCCATGTTCAATGCTCTATGTGTTTCCGACTCAGAGAATTTGGATTCATTGCTAGCATTGCTAACCAGGCTGAATCCTTATTCTTTGTTCTGTCAGTACTTGCAAAATATGGTTCTAATTATCAGGTTTCTAATTGAATAATTAGGGGATAATTTGGAAAGTAGAGAATTTCACATTAATGAACATTGCTTAAACATTGCTTGGCATGGTGTGTGCTGGGCATTCCATATGGGTGCATAGATTTGTATTGTAGACGTGGAAAGTGATTAAACATTTACTCATTTTAGGGCCACTTGTTTTTACTGATAGTTGCCTATTCTCAACCTTTTTTTCTTTACTAATTTTATTTGGTACTAGGGATTGACTCTAGGGCCTATGAACTGAGCTACAGTTCCAACCTTTTTGAAAATATTTTAATTAATTAGTTAGAAAACAAATTGTTTTTCAGTGCTACTAATTGAACTCAGGACTTTGCATTTGCCAGGCTGGTGCTGCACCACTGACCTATACCCTCACCCCCTAAACTATTTTATTTCAAGACAGAATCTTGCTGAGTTGCCAGATTTCCCAGGGTGAGTTTGAAGTTGACATCCTCCTACTTCAGCCTCCCAGAATGTGGGGATTATAGGCATGCACTAACTATTACACTGACTTTTTTTTCTGGTATTAGTGTGGATAGACTGTGGATGCTAGGCAAGTTCTCTGTTGCTGCTATATCCCTAGCCCCTGTCTTACTAATTTTAAATTTTAACACAAACTAGGAAATTTTTATTTGTTTGTAACTTTGAACTGCATATTTTTTTTTCCATTTTAGGATAAGGAAGTAAATAAAACAATGTAAACTTGCATAAAGGATTAAGAAATTACTCAGGCATAGCCAGGTCAGCTTATCCTTCCTCGGTCTAGCTTAAACTTTGAAAAGAAAATTGTTCTTCACAGTGGCTACCTTCTTGAAATCGTATTTCCCATTATACTCTCCAGTGAGCAGGCACCAGATTGTAGACTCAGTCTTGGAGCCATCTTTCTGAGCAGTGTGATTTGGACAGATGTACTTCTCTAAGTTTGAGTTTCCTACTTAGAACGATGGGAGAAGCGTTGGCACCAACCGTCCTGGCAGGTTGTAAGGGCCAGCAGGGACAAACATAAGAGTAGTAAGAAAACTATAAAAGGCTGTAGTGGACATAGTCTACCAACAGGAAGTTCTGAGATTATCCTGTTCTTTGTTTTGGTACCAAGAATCAAACTCAGGAGCTTGTGCATTCCAGACAGATGTTTGTGCCATTACGCTATATCCCCAGCCCTGCTTATCTTATTCTTTAAACATGTTAAGTCACCTGAGAGTTGTGTGTGTGGAACCAGGCTTGCACTGTGTTCACCATCTTCCCAAGATGCCATGTGACATTTTATGCCTGTCACCACACTGTTATAGCACTGGGCCTTTTTTTTGGCTCAACATAGCAAAGGCTTTTTGAACTTCATCCAGAGTTACTTGAAAGGCATATGAGTTTGGCAGTCATTCTTCATTTGCCATTTTAATGAGAAAGCCAATACATTGGTGAGTCTTAGGACAGTTTTCTGAGGTGCTGAAACTTGGCATCTCAGTAAGGTTTGTTATCTTATGATTAAGTCAAAGCAGCTAAGTTACTTGAGTGTTTTTCTCAGTTTCAAGCAAGCTGTTTGTGCTTTTTTTTAAACTACTGGACTAGTGAATTTGCTTTTCTTTTGTGTGCAGGTGTTCACGTAAACATAACTTCCCTACATCGAGTCCCACCCTTCTTATTAGAAGCATGTTTACAACATTTGCAATGGAGCAATGCAGGAGGGATGACTATGACCCTGATGCAAGCCTGGAATACAGTGAAGAGGAGACCTACCAGCAGTTTCTAGACTTCTATGATGATGTGCTGCCTGAATTTAAGAATGTGGGGAAGGTGATTCAGTTCAAGGTAAGTATGTATGTGGAGGAGGGGTCTGGTGCACCTCACTCACAGATGATTGATGCAGAGGGACCTGAGGCCCTGATGTTCACTTAAGTGGATTGTACCCGAGGACATGCCAGTTACAGGGTCAGCATGCAGTACTCGGGAAATGTCACCCCCGAGTCCTGACAGATGGTGTTGTATACTGTTATGTTTCCTGAGTGCTAGGGTCTAGGTTGGAAAAGGCCTTTCATTTATTCATTACCTTTGTAATGTGGCTCTTTTTTTTTTTTTTTTTTTTTTTTTTTTTTTTTTTTTTTTTTTTTTTTTTTTTTTTTTTTTTTTTTTTTTTTTTTTTTTTTTTTTTTTTTTTTTTTTTTTTTTTTTTTTTTTTTTTTTTTTTTTTTTGCCTTTTTGAGACAGGGTCTCACTATGCAGTTCAGGCTGGCCTTAAGCTCACTTTGTAGCTCAGGCTGGTCTCGAACTCACAACAATCCTCCTGCCTCAGCCTCCCGAGTGCTGGGATTACAGGCATGCGCCACCACGCCCGGCTTTTTGTAATGTGGCTCTTTGCCAGGATTTTAGTTCTCTGTGTGAGGTTGTCTGCATGTAGTTACCCACAGCTTCACTGTGACACTGCCTTTCTCTGTAGGTGCCTCAGATATCACTGAGGGATTTGTACTGTGGCTCCACTCCACTCACTGAGCACACTGGTGCATTGTTTTGGTGCTGCCTGCTTGCTTCTTCTGCCTAAGAAGTGTGCTACCCTTTGAAGCTACACAGGAACATAGATCTTTATTCCTTCTTTTCTTTCACATTGTTTATAATCATTGATTACTTTCAGTACTGAACATAGTGTCCCAATATGATAGTTTGTGATGCAGTATACTATGTGAAAAGGAGGCATTCAGATGCCAGGCAATTACTTTACAGTATTTCCTAAACAAGCATCCAGCCATATGCAATCCCTGTTGTTCTTAGGCCTCCTTAGTTGAATCCCTGACATAGTGAACCCTCCTACCTTGTTTGGGATTTGATCAGTTCTGAATGCAGATGCCTTTGTTATGTTAGCCCAAATTAGTCTCTCTTAATTTGGCGAAAAACAGAAATGAGCTGTGGCTTTTTTCCTGTTACTTAAAATGACAGTAAGGAATTAGAACAGAAAAGAAACAAAAATACTTATGAAATTCAGTGCTATACTTCTATCAACTAATTTCAAGATTCTGAAACATTTTCAAGTCTCTTTCTCTCTTAATCTTCTATTTTTGTAGTTTGCACCTTCCTGTCTGGGCATTCCTCAGTACAAGTCATAGCTGCCATAATGCAAGGGCATGGTCACATGCAGTGATGACATGTGGGAGTGCTAACAATGGAGGCAGCATGGCTTGACCAGTCCTGTGCTCTCAGCCATGTCATTGTCCCTCTAACTATTCCTTCCTTGTCTTGAAAGGAAGAGGATTTGATTCTCAGTGGCTTCCCTTGTGGGAAGTGGGAATGCTAGACCTTTCAAAACTTCAGATTGATTAATGGAAATCACACCATTATCTATGGCAGGCTACACTCTAATTATGACGGTTTTGTTTTGCTTTTGGTTAAAAAACTGGTAGGATGGCCAAGGTCATGCTAATCATTTTGGCAATTATAAATGGAAAGTTATTTAGAAAATTTTTAGTAGGAAAGTTTTCAGAACAAAGAATTCATTAGGGAAAATTAATTATGGGTCCTTAGGACTACAGTATTAAGTGATCTCCAAGGTTCTTGGCATGGCTGATGAGCAGTCCTTTTATTGATTCTTCCTTCTATAGATGGCATTGCAACCTGTTTTTGAATATAGATTCTACCCCTTTTAGGATGCTGTATTATTTGGAGCAAATTTATAAAATCATTGATTCATTTTGAAGACCAAAGCTAAATAGTAGTAGGAATAGTTGAAGGCTTTTTATGAACCATTATATAAAAACAAATCAAACTTGTCACTTTTGAAGGCAGATGATCAAATGTTTAACTCACCTCGTAATAGAAACAGTGCATAGGAAAATGAGATATTATTTATGCCTGTGGGCCAACAAGTTCCAAATTCCCAAGAGTAAGTGAGAATGTATGTGTTAGTAAAACTACCCCAGAGAGCAGTTTGCCAAGGCTCAGTGAAGTGGAAGGTATACGTAACCTACAAATTGCTCTGCTGCTCCTGGCCCACAGAGATGTATGCAGGAATGCTGACTACAGCACCATTTATGGACAGAAAGTTGGAAGCACCTTGTACAGCCATCATTAGTAGAGCAGATACATTGAATTGTTAATATGATTTATCTAATATATGCTAGTTGAGTCATTTGGTTAACAATACATCTTAGAAAAAAAGGAAATGTTGAATAAATACCATTCATATAAAATTTAAAAGCACACAAAGCAAGAATATGCATTTTTTAACTAGTGCATATATATATTATTTTGTTGTATTTTTTTTGAGATAAGGTCTCACAATGTAGTTCAGGCTGGCCTTGAACTCGCTATGTACCCTAGATTGGCTTTGAATTTGCAGCAAGTCCTTCTGCTTCAATCTCCTAAGTGCTAGATAGATTATAGACATGTGCTGCCATGTCTGACCTACATTACACATTTCTTTGTGTATATGTACATAGATATGCACATATGTGTTTTGCATAGTAGACATACATTTATATGTATGATACATATGTTTCCTGGCATACAGATGTTTGTATCCTATATGTGTGTATATATTTGTATCTGTGTAGATCTGTCTATGTGCAGTGTGTGTGTTTGTGTTTAAAATATGCAGGCTATACCCAGCTTCCAGATAGTACCCACCTATGCCATGGAGAAGAACAGCATAGAAAAGCTTCAAATGGGTTTTCACTGTTTTACATCTTTAAACATTCTCCGTCTGGAAAATATTAGTGTTAAATTGGGTAGTATTCCTATGGGATGATTTACATGCAATGTACCACCACGCCCGGCTACATTATAGTGTTTTTATGCCTGTCAGACATTTCATATTTCTGGGGGAAAAGACAGACTTAGATCAACAGAGATCAGATAACCAAGGCCTCTAGTATTATTCTGTGCTAAAGTATGCTTAGACATAAGAGTTCGCTATTATCTCTTTTGGAATCTTTGACTGATAATTATTTTGAGAAAAGTTAGCCTGGACCAAAAAAGCATTTGATGACTGGATGATTTCTTTTTAGAATTTTTGTAATGATAGCATTCTTCATTGTTCCTTAGGTTAGCTGCAACTTGGAACCTCATCTGAGGGGCAATGTCTATGTTCAGTATCAGTCGTAAGTATTGTGCATATAACTGTCTTCAAATTTTGTCATAATATGATTTATCATTTTTGTTGGTACCTGGAACCTTTCCACTAATATATAGCTTTCATAGGTGTAATAGTTTCAAAAATATAAATATTAAGAGCTGATATAGTAACAAAGAAGGGATTTGAGAAAATACCTTTGTGTTTCACTCTTTGTATATAGTACTTATGTAGTTTTGAATCTTACAACATGGTTATATTATTATGTGAATTCTTTTTAATAATTAAAATACAAACTGAAAATGGATAACTAGAACAGAGAAAGTAAAAATCTAAAGAGCCACAGATTAAAGCCCAGAATAATGTTAGTGTGCATTTGACAGCTAGGAGAATGGTTACGGTATCATTTCTACTGGCCTTGCTGTTTGTCTTGTCACATCATGTGTAACAGGTTCAATTAAGCATGGTAGTACAGAGTACTGCAGACCTAGCTGAGAAATCAGAGGCACTAACAATGGAAAACACCCCTGAAACTTTAATGGTCCAGGCTTAGGTTAGGAAGATTTGACTTAAGCCACTTTCCATGCATCTGAAGTGTTCAGCGGGTTAGTAAAAAGGTTTCTGAGTAAATTGTGAGTGAGCTGCAGGAGCCTGAATGTTTTAATAAGGACTCCTTGGCAGTACAAGAAGAGTGAGCTTGATGGCGTTACAATAAATGAATAAAGCTGTTAATTCATAATAGGTTTGATCTACTTTAATAGTGTAACTCTAATGAGTTACTATAAATCGTATCCTTTGATTTTTGGTTTAAAGGGAAGAGGAATGCCAAGCAGCCCTTTCTTTGTTTAATGGACGATGGTATGCAGGAAGACAGCTTCAGTGTGAATTCTGCCCAGTGACCCGGTGGAAAATGGCTATTTGTGGTAATGACTTTTCCTCAGTTGTCCCACTTTTACATAAAGGTATATTCTGGGGGCAGTCTTTTATGGGATGAGGCATAGCTTTTGCCTTATGCAGGTGCACAGAGGTATTACATAAAGGACACTACAGTGGTGATTTGTAACAGACCTTGTGGATCACTTTATAGGTGTGGTGACTAAGGTCACAAAGTATCAGTGAGAGTTAGGGCTAGAATTTCAGTCGTTTGATCTTTAGTCGAGAAGCCTGAAAAGCCATCTTTAGGCACCCTCATTGTCCTAGTTGCAGTTTCAGAGCTGTTCTCTATTCACTGAAGCTCTTCATTTTGAGTTGTTTATTCCCTTCTTTGTCCCTAAGGAATCTCCCACCATCATTACCACTACAAACATTGCCTATGGATGACATTTCAAACCATACTTGATTCATGGCCATGGTCCTGTAGGATCAGTTAAGTGTACATTTGGTGTGTTCAGTTAGACTGGCTCATTGGGCAGTGGCAGTGAACCAGGAAGTGATTTGGCATTCCAACCCACTGTGCTGGCTGGAAAGTAGCCAGCAGCTTCAAAGGCCTAGTCATTTTCTGATTTCTAAAAGTGGCCTTGGCCAAAGCAGAGTGGAAGTTCCCCCTATGAATAGGCAATGCCTTAGGGTGCATTTGTCTTTCTCTTTGCTTGTGTTTCTTTGCGCTATGCTCTCACCTGCTGAAAATGTCGTAGTAAGAAATGCATAATTTATAAAGTCTGAATCTTTAGTAGCTTCTGTCATTTAAAAACCATTTTTTATGAAGAATGAAAAGATTTTAGAATTCTTTGGCTTAAAACCAGAAGAACCCTTACTATGTAAGTTTAAAAGCTCAGGAGATGAAAAGGATGGAACTGTTTTACCAATACAGGCAGTTTCTTGCGCCGTTCTAGGGAATCCAGTCATTTATTTCACGGAGGGGCTTCTGAATATGGCTTGGACTATCTCAGAGCAGGATGGTTTTTAAAAAAAATCACAGATCTTTTGTTTTCTTAGTGATTAATGATGTTGAACAGCTGTGTTTTTGTTATTGGCCATTTGTATATCATCTTTGGAGAGAAGTCTGTTTATATCCTTGGCTCATCTTTAGTTAGGCTGGCTTTTTACTGAATCATCAGAGTTCTTGACTTGGTGTACAAGTACCTGATCACAGTGCAATGAGAAAATACTTTTTTTCTTTTCTGTGTGCTTATATTTTTGTGTCCTTTGAAGCACAAAAGATTTTTTTTTTGTCTTTTTTAAGACAGGGTCTCACTATGCAGTTCAGGCTGGCCTTAAGCTCACTTTGTAGCTCAGGCTGGTCTCAAACTCACAACAATAATCCTGTCTCAGCCTCCCGAGAGCTGGGATTACAGGCATGTGCCACCACGGCCAGCAAAGCAGAAAAGATTTTATGAGGCTTTACTTTTATTTCTGGCTTGTGCTTTTGGTACCCTGCCTAGGACTCTGTTGCTCAGGTTTGAAAGTATTTATAGGTAATATTTCTTTTTCAGTCAATTGAATCTCTTTAACATTTAGATCATTGATACAATTTGTCTTAATTTTTTTAATGTATCTGGTTGTTATCGGGTCTCACAATACAACTGGACTCATAATGATCCTCCTCTTTTCAGCCTCCCCAGCATGGGATTATAGCCATGGGCTACTACCTCTGGACTCTGGCTGGCTCACCGAGGGTGGAGCTGGCATGGCAAGTGGTGCCGGGGATCAAACCACATTCTCTGCACTTGCCTAAGCTTGCCTAAGCTGGTGCTTTATTCTGCTGAGCTATCTTGCCAACTCTGCCTTAATTTTTGTGTAGTGTGTGTGGTATGGAGATATTTCATTAGTAACTGCTTTATGTATGTGGGAAACTTGATTGTTGTAGCTCAAAAATCAAATGACAACTGTTGTAGCTCAAAAATCGAATGACAATGAGGCAAGTCCAAAAGTGCTTTATTTTAGCTGTTACCCAGCAGCGTACACCCAAGCAAGATTGCTAGGTGTGTGCGGAGGTAGGGAGAGGCAAGGTTTTTTAAAGCTGAAAGTCACAAAAGGGGGTGGTCAGAGGCTTGAGTACAAAGGAAAAGCTGCGCAGGGGTCAGGGACCATATATGGGAAACAGATGATATTTTTAACATATAGTTAAAATTCTAAAACAATTAGATCTCACAGCCTGGCTTTAATCAGTTGTCACAAATTAGATGTTAAGATAAGTTTGGGAAACAGATGTGGCCTGGGGCCCTTATTCTTTAGCCTAGTCACAATTGATGGTCAACACATTTTAGGAAACAGCACAACAAAGGTTTAGCAAACAGACCTTATTTGGTAGTAAGTAGCTAGGCTAGGGGCAGGATGTGGTGCGTACAGAACAGCAAGACGGCACGGGGTTAAAAATGGAGTTTACAAAATGAAGTTGGTTGAGCCAGGTTACAACTTTGATGTTTTTTAAATGTGATAATCCCAGAAAGATGATAGCACTCCAAAACATCTAAGTAGTTCAGCCGGCCCAGAGGATGAGGCTGGTATGGCATGTGGTGCTGGGGACTGAACTATGGTCCCCTGTACTTGCCTAAGCTTGCCTAAGCAGGAGCTTTAGACTGATGAGCTATCTTGCCAGCCCAGATTTAGCTTTTAATACATGATCTTCTGTATTAAAAGCCTTTTCTGGGTTGGGGAGCTAGCTCAGTTGTTTAAGTGCCTGTCTGGCAAGTACAAGGACCTGGGTTTAATCCCTGGTACCAAATGCCATGTGGGCTTCAGAAGCCCAGGTGCACTGTGCCAACCACTAAAACCAGGTGTGATCCCAGCACCAAGGACAGTTAAGACAGGAGGATCACTACAAGTCCAAACTGCATAGTGAGACCCTATATCGAATAAATAAATTAAAAAAAAATTATGGCCAGTGTTTATCATCTTATTCTTAAAATGTGAAAAATGTGCAACATCTTCTACTTGTGTTTGGCCTTTTCTTTTAACCAATAGTTCCATTCAGCCATTACCAGTCCTCAAAGCATGTGTGCTATGTGGATCCTGAGTCTGGTTTTTTAATTTTAATAAGGGATGGAAATAGTCATTTAGTGGATAGTAAAGCTTTAAGAAGAATAATGTGGTTACCATATTTTCTCTTGCACTCTGCACTACAATAGGGACACAGGATGATGTGATTAATTAAAACTTCAAATTCATTGCCTTTCCAAGTGCCTCTGATAGAGCATTTTAATATTTTAGGAATTCTGGGAACCACGCTATTACTTCGGTTTATGTTTATGTAAGCATCCCCCAAATATATTTTATTTTAGGTTTTTTTAAAGACAGGCTCTCACTGTGTAGTTCAGGCTGGCCTTGAACTCACTTTGTAATCCAGACTGGCCTTAAAGTCACAGCAGTCTTCCTGCTTCAGCCTTCTGAGTGCTGGGATGTAAGTCCCTTTTAATTAATAAAGGGAAAGCAATAATTGAAACCTATCCAGCACCAGAAGAGCATCTTTCTCAAATAAAAGCTGCATTAAAACCTAAATCTACTTGAATTACTCAGATCTTTTGAAAGGGTAAGTGCCACCTTTGGAACACTCAGCAGTGACTGTGGTTTCATCTCTGCCCTCAGGTTTATTTGAAATACAACAGTGTCCAAGAGGAAAACACTGCAACTTTCTCCATGTATTCAGAAATCCCAACAATGAATTTTGGGAAGCTAATAGAGACCTCTACCTGTCTCCAGATCGGACTGGCTCCTCTGGTAAAAACTTAGACAGGAGGGAGAGGGTGGGCCACCATGACGATTACTATGGCAGGCCCCGGAGGAGGAGAAGCCCTAGTCCAGACCATTCCTACAAGAGAAACGGGGAATCCGAGAGGAAGAGGAGAAGCAGTCACAGGGGTAAGAAATCTCACAAACACACTAGAAGTCATGAGAGGCATAGGTCCCGAAGTAGAGGAAGAAAAAGGAACCGCAGCCGGGGCCAGAGCCACAGGGGCCGCCGGAGCAGGAGCCGGAGCAGAAGCCCCAGCCAGACCCAGAGCCGGACCCGAAGCCGGAGCCGGAGCCGGAGCCGGAGCCGAAACCGGAGTCGGAGTCGGAGCCGGAGCCGGAGCCGAAACCGGAACCGGAGCCGGAACCGGAGCCGGAGCCGGAGCCGGAGCCGGAGCCGGAGCCGGAGCCGGAGCGGCAGTAGGACCAGAAGCAGAAGCAGGAGTCAGACCCGCAGCTGGAGTCAAAGCAGGAGCAGGTCTAGGTCCAGGAGTCGTGGTGGCAGGAGGTCAGATAGTAGAGACAGAACCATTCAGAGTCCCAAATCCAAATAAAGCTCTTTTGTTCTTAAAGGATTGTACATGTTGCTTATTATGGGTATTGCATACCTGGCTAGAAGGTTATAAGCTTAAATGGGTTCATGAGTCTGGGCCTAGAATCCTATTTAAAAACTTGTATTCTTCGATAATTACAAAGTGTATTTCATATAGAAAACTCAACAACATGAGAATTAATTCTAACCCTAAGAAAGAAGACTAGAGCATTAATTCAGTCTTACTGGCTGTTGTTGAATGTCAGTCACAAGAGTGTTTCCTCAAGTCTTTTTTCTTTTTTGGCTGGCTCAGGCTGCCTTAAGGGTGGGTCTTGTAAGGCAGGTGGAGGTGGGGATCAGTGTCCTGTGCCTGACTGCATTTGCCTGATCAGGCTCTTGAGCTAACTGGCAGGCCCTGTTTCTTCAAGTTTTGTTCTTATTTTACTTACTGCATAGTGTACATCTACCAGTTTACTAAACCACATCCTTATGGGACTTTTAATTTTGTGGTAGCTGAGACTAATCCTGTGATGGATTTCTTAACCATTTCCACACATTTCTGATAACTTCCTTAGGGTATATTACATCAAGATGAGTATTACATTTTCAAATTACCTTCCAGAAAGACTATGGAAATCTTATTGCCAACAAACTTAACAGTTATAGCCATTGATTCTTGTTTCTTTTTTAAATAATGGATTTTTCCTATATGCAAAAGCTGAATAGATTTTTGTTTTAAAACCTTTTTTCTCAGCTTAAAAGTACTAAAAGGTACAGTACAGTTGCCCTCTTCTATACTTGTAGTGCTCTCTGTCAGTTGGGAGCTTTATGCCAGGGTATTTATATTTTTAAAATGTGTTAAAAAGTTCTTTATATGTAGATATGGTTAGTCATTTACAAGAAAATTCGAGTTATAGCCAGTGAATATACCTGGTGTCAGAATTCTGGTATAAAAATAGAACAATAGTCAAGGAAGACAACCTAATGTGTAAAGTTTCAGGCATATTATCTCTACATTTCAGATCAAGAAAGGGTTTTTTTTTAGATGTATTTGCTTGTTACAGGCCAGCTCAGCCTGCCCTGGGGACAGAACTGGTGCAGCACGTGGTGCTGGGGATCCAAAGTCCCTGTGCTTGCCTAAACAGGTGCTTTAGTCCACTGAGCTATCTTGCCAGCCCCAAGAAAAGGTATTTTTATTTCTTCTTATAAATTCTTTATAAATTTCTTTCCATTGACATATTTTGAATATTGAATTTTAGGGTATGTGGTGGTATTTAGGAATTTGAGATTTGGGATTAGAATTTTATTTATTTAGGTTTATAGGGTCTCACTACATAGATCTGACTTGTAGTGATTCTTCTGTTTTCAGCCTCCCAAGTGCTGGGATTATAAGCCATGCCACCATACCCAGTCTTGATCACTGTTCCAGCACAACCTGTGGGCAGGGCTGGCACAGCACACTGGGCAATAAATTTTTTAAGTGCAAAAATACTGGGGAGCCGGGCGTGGTTGCGCATGCCTGTAGTCCCAGCACTCAGGAGGCTGAGGCAGGAGGATTGTTGTGAGCTCGAGACCAGCCTGAGATACAAAGTGAGCTTCAGGCCAGCCTGAACTGCATAGTGAGACCCTGTCTCAAAAAGACAAAAAAAAAAAAAATACTGGGGAAATAAGGCAGAAAGTCATGAAGATTGAGATCTTTGCATAATATTAAGTATGAAAATTCTTTATTCTATGGCTAATAAACAAGTATGTTTTTCAGGATAATTTAGGAGTCAGATTTGTTTGACTAAAATGCCCACTTCACCCTAAAAATTTCAGAACTTAGTAGCTTCACTAGTATTTTTAATACCTTCTCTAACTACAACCAAGATTACATGATTAAATGTGGTATGTGCAAACATGAATATTTGTGTGTATTACTGGGGACCGGACCGAGGGCCTCAGGCATACCAGGCAAGTGTTCTACCAGAGATACATCTATAGCCTTGAAGCTCAATATGCTTAAAATCACAGGAGGAAAAAAAAGACTGCCTTCCGAGTTTAAGGTATCTGTAATACTGATGGCTTTTTCATTGAATGTTAGTGGGCCATACTTGGACAGAAGGAATATCATAAACCTCTAAGTGGTTATCTGGGTAAATATCCATCTTGAGCTTAAATTTATTATTAGTTTGTATTTAGTACAGGGTCTACAGGTTCTGAGTAGATAAGACTCATAGTGATCCTGTTTATAGCTTCCCAAGAGCTGGATTACAGATGTGTGCCACCATGCCCAGTCTCAATTGTCTTCTCAGTGTACCCTATGGGCGGGGCCTGTACTGCAGGCCCAGAGATCTAGCTCCTGGGCCCTGCATCTGTGTAAACAGGTGCTTTAATCTGCTGAGCTATTTGGCTGGCCCTTTAAATTTGTTATTAATCTTTATACACAGAACCTGATTACTATTTATGACTCAAAAGTTCCAACTCTACATTGCTGGTAGGAAACAGGTTTTTTAGTTAATGGGTACATTTACAAGCACTTTAAACTTGTCTTTTTTTTTTTTTTTTTTTTTAGTAAACTATCCATTTCATGGTAATTCTTCTCTTGCCCTTAAATATCCCAGTCTTAGAATGTAATGTCTGCAGTTGTAGGAAACCCGACCCCCTTAACTATCATGATAACCAAAGATTAGGTAGCATGCTTTGCAAATATGTCCATTTCTGCTGCACATGCTAGCATTTCCCATAACATGGGAAGCCAGAGGAACTGGATCATGTGGAATATCTTTTTACCTGTGATGATGTCAAGTGTTAGTTCAGAAAAGTAAAAAAGACAACTACAACAAGGTTTTTAAAGTGGCATTTATTGATGGAAAATGTTGGTAAGCTCTTGGTAGCATGGGATCCACATATTTTTAACACTGAATTTGAAGTCAAGACTCCCTGAACCATCTGTATTTGTGTGTGTGTGTGTGTGTGTGTGTGTGTGTGTATGTTCTTATAACCCACCACTACATTCAAAGGGGAGTAGTGAGGGGAATTTTCAACATTTTATTGAAAAAAATCTTTCTTCAGCAACTTTCCAGTTTGTCAAACTCTTGGAAATAGAAAAACACGCTAGTGTTCTTAGGTTAAAGGTTTATTACAGCTAATTGGCAATGTGGTAAGAACGTGTTCACTTGGCCTGAATGTTGGTCACAATCACAACAAAGCTTAATCCAGCCAAGCATATACAAGTGCAAGTGTAAACCATAAACACAATGTTGAAATATGTGTAAGGATGTATAAAAGTGATGCTGAATCATTATATAACTTTTAAAAATATAGGCCAACTAATGTCGTTTTACTTCATTCAGTTTTCACTTTGTTATAGGAAATGTGTCTTTAAATTTTTTATAAGATTTCTGTTAACTAGGCAGTGCTGTGGAAGGAAAGGAAGCTGCTGTGAAGTTTGCAGCACTTCTAATTGGAAGGAAGCAATAGGGAAGCAAAATAAATTTGGCTTTTATAATAAGCACTCCAGAAGGAATATTCGTGCTTTAAACAGTGACTTTCTGCAACAATGAAGAAAGCAAGATGTGTCTGTAAGATACTGTTATGGAGAATTTGTGGTGAATTTACATTCTTATTTTATTTGAGGGCATCCAAAGCAATCCAAACAAATAGCTAAATGATTAGGACCACAAAAATTCATCTCAGAGTCAAATGTACCTTGGCCTTAAAAATCATGTGCTCAATAACAAAAAGCAATCTTTTTCCTTGTTCCATTCACTCAGAATGTTTAGGAATTTTAGTGTAAAACAGCATCAATCCAATTTAGTCTTCTAAAGTTTGTATTCCCTTTGTTTTAAAGTATATAGAGCCCATTAAGGGTCTTTGGTATAAATTTGGGTTTTTGTTTTTTGGTTAGTTTTAATTTTCCATTTGATATGTGATATTAATTCCCTTTATTTGTATTATATATAATGCTGCATTAGTCTTTGGTTGCATAAAACCAAGTTTCACATTATAATTTGTGTCCTTTGTCAAATATAGGAACACATATTGTCAAATTGTTTGATACACATGTATATAGATGTGTCATTTTCATATATGCACATCAGGAGGAACTGACCTATAAACTTTTAAAATATCCAAAAGAGGTACCTTTCTGCATTTTTCAAATTCATATTTATATGAAGTCCCTTATCATTTGATTAATCAAAATTCCCTTTAAAAAATTGTGTAGGCCTGAATGAAGCAGCTTAGCAAAACAGTAATACTGACAAGACATCTTACACCATTAGCTAACATGGACATGAAGGCAGTGAGCATCTACAGTGTGTGAAATGCCACAGGAAGTCAGCAACAGGGGAGGAGAGTTATGTCAGTCCAATCTCTTCAAGAACACTACGTGGGGTTTCAGCTTCCTGTGGAGGGAAAATGTGAGACTCTGGTAAGCAGATCCTGGGAGGGAGTCTTAAGAATGTGAAAAACAGACAAGGACATCCCCATTTTAGAGAATCAAAAGTACTTTACTGTCACAGGATAATTCCACTTTTTTTGTGGCTGGCTCAGCCCACCCTAGGGGTGGTGCTGGCACGGCATGTGCTGGGATTGAACTGTGGTCCCTGCATGCTTGCCTAAGCAGGCATTGTAGACTGCTAAGCTGTCTCGCTAGCCCCAGAATTCCACTCTTGACGGCCACTCATCATTCAGAGTTTTGTGCTCATAACACTGGAGCCCATACAAGGCTATTTTCAGCATTCATTAATTCCTCCTGATTACCTACCAATGTGCTGGGCACCACTGCTGTAAATAAGCAGTCTAGTCCAATGTAAACTCAATAGAAATGTATGAAATCATTGCTCTTCAATCATATACAGTATAGTATATACTGTATTTATTTTAGTGTTAAAATTCAAAACCTCCAAATAAAAAGAAACACCCCTTTTCCAACCCAGTCCAGTTTGTTTTCCATGCTTTAAAAAAATGCCACATACATTTATAGTGATGTCTTCCAGTTTTTATTTAACTGTCTTTAGAGAGTATTCCCAGATCTCTCCAAGATACTCTGGGACAAAGATATTAATTTATCTAAATAATCAGTACTTTCTTTTAAACACCAAGGAAAAACAGAGCTACATCAGTAAAAACGTTTTTTTTGTATTTAGTGCAGGGTCTGCAGGGTCTTACTACACAGACTGTCCTGTTTTCAGCTTCCCAAGTACTGGGATTACAGGCATGTGCTACCATGCCCAGGCTGTCATAATTTCAGCATGCCCTGTCGAACCTCTGACACCTGCATCTGTCTAAGAAGGTGCTTTAATCTGTTGAGCTATCTGGCTGGTCCCAAAACTGTTCTTTAAAAAAAAATTCCAGGGCTGGGAATATAGCTCAGCAGCATAAATGCCTGCCTGACAAGTGCAAAGTCCTGAGTTCAACCCCAGTACCACCAAAAAAAAAAAATACAAAAATCCAAAATGTCTATTTTGCACTTCACAGAAAAAAATGGGACCAACAGGCTAACTTTGGGTGTTACTAGTAACTTTGTTATTAAAAGGCAACACTATTTTAGTGGAGGAAAAAATGTAAACTTTTGGTGGCCAATATAAACTTACTTTCGCATCCTAATTGTGGTACAGCACAAAGCAAGGAAAAGAAAAATTATGTCAATCACAAATTCTTTGAACATTAATCATATGTAAGGTACATTATGGTATAATCTTAAATTACTTAAAGTTCTACCGTCTGTTTTTATATTTCAAAAACAAGAATAGCACTTACCTTCATATCTTGATATTAAGATAAAGGCTCATTGCCTGATTTATAGGAAGTACTTCAAAAATATTAGCTGATAATTACACATCTGAAATCTAAATGAAGGTATTAGCGTTGAGTTGAAGTACTAGAACCAAAAGTTCATATGAAAACCTGTTAGTATGTTTGTGTAGTAATGAAAAATGAATGAAAACCAGCTCTACTGAATTAAAAAAAGGTATTTGTTTAAAACGCAGTCTAATATAAGAAATGTATTTGCCATGCCCCCCCAATGAACTTCTAACCAGGTTATACAGGTCTAAATAAATTTAGATGAAGAATAAAGCTTTGCTATAAGAATATAATCAACCACACTAAATGTAGAAAATTCTATGGCATAAGTAAGCCATACATTATATGGCATAAATAATGCATAAAAATATAGCAAGGGGAAAAACTCAAAAGCCTTGTTAAAAATTCAAAAGACTTAGTACACATCAACCAGATGCAATGTGAGCCTTGTCTGGAATCTGGTTCTATTAAATTTTAAAAGGGCATTCTTCTGACAATTAGGATACACTGAGCCTGGCATAAGATAGTAGAATTAGTTCATCTTGTTGAGTGTGCTGCTTATCTGCCAAGGACACAAACTGAAGTATTAAAAACAAAAATGACAGGATGTCTAGGGCTTGCTCTAAAATCCTGAAGCCAAACTGGAGGGCAGAGCTTGAGGACGCAATACTAAGTGGATGGCTGTTGAAGGTGAATGGTCTGTATGTACACAAAGGCTCTTTGTAGTACTTTCCTGTATTTGGGCCTTGAAATTTTCATGTTTTCAAACACTTAAAGGAGTCTGGCAGAAATGATGTAATATATTCCTAATAGAGATACATGCCAATCTCTGCTAATCATAATGTTTAGCCTTCTTTAATACACTGACATCTTCATCACATAAATATTAAATAGAAAACTTCATTTAACTTTTAATATGATAACTAAAGAGTTCTACATTGAATTCTGTAGTTTGCATTTCAGCTTCTCCAGGTAAAACTAGCTCACAACTACCCCTGGGTCTGGTGAGGTTTCCCCTGAAGTCTTCTAAATAGCATTTCTTGAAGAGAATTATGGTACTTTTTGAATATACATTATTTAAATTATTTGTCCTTTCTATTTTTCGGTGGAACTGGGGATTAAACTCAGGCCCTTATGCTTGCCAGGGAAATGCTTATTCCACTGAGCCATCTCCCTGGCCCCCGTCCTTTCTAAAAGGCCTAAATTTTATTTGCAGATAAGCCTGTACAAATACAATTTTTTACAAATTGTTTAGGACATAAGATGTAATTTTCATATGTTCATGCTAGAAATGGAGCTACAAATTATCTATAACAACTATTATCTAAAGTAGTAAAAATAAGATAAGGTAGAATACTGGTTACCAGGGCCTGGGGAAGAGAGACATGGAGAATAGTTGATTTATGGGCACAGAGCTTCAGTTTGGTACAATGAAAGAGTTCTGGAGATCTGTTGCACAACAATGTGAATATATTTAGCACTACTGAACTGTACACTCAGAAATGGTTAAAATGATGAATTCTATGTTATGTGTTTTTTACCACAATTAAAAAAAAAACCTAGAAAAATGAAACTATAAAATGTTATTTTATCAAAAGGGATGAAGAAAAAAGTCATTCACATGAGACAAAATACATGCAATACTTTTATTTTAGACATGCAAGAAAAGCTATTTCAGAATCTACTAATTTAAAGCAAGCAGCTGTATACAGATAACAAAAGAAGCAGCATTTTGTTACAACTCAGCACACAGCATCCAAAGCAAACAGGCATGAGACAATGCATATTTATGCAGCATTAAAACCAGATGAACAACATATTGCAGGGTCAGGGGGATGGAAGGGAGAAAAGGAAATGAAAGACCAGTGTTGCCCGGTGCTTCCAATGTAGTGTTTTACAGAAAGAATGACAAGAATGGAAATAACTGGTGTGCATACCTGCCTAACACTAAGTTTGTTCCTAACACATTTTTAATGTCTTCCAGTGTATCTTCTGGAGTTACTCTTTAATGACAACTTTCTTAACTTGCTTTCAATTCTATAGTTACAAAGAATGATTCGGTACTTTTCCTTTTATAATGAAATATGCTACAAGTTTTATTGAAAGCATAATAGTGATGAATATTAAAGGTTTTAGTATTCAGAAATATAAGACTATAGTTAACAAAGCATTAAATAACATCAACTCCTATAGAATATAAGATAATCACATTAAATACAGTTTTTCTTTTCAATAACTAAATACCAAGCCACTCCAAATATGGCTTTGCTTATTTCAATGGAATACTTCAGCCATATTTTCTTTGGTAACATTAATGATTGCCATGCTTTCCTATGTAAGATTATTCACATATGTGTATGTATATGTTTAAGATGAAAATACATAGGGCATATTTTGTCAAGAAATTAAGCCAGTTATGAACAGGAATAAGCTATATCCAGAGTACATTTTGACTGAAATAAAATAGGAAAGAAAGTTATGAACAGGAAAAAATACAATAGTAAAGATATTAGATCTGAAATGGTCTATAATTATTTTACATGATGATCAGTCACCATGCTGAGGACATTTTCTTTCATAAGTTTATCAGCTCTCTATTTCCTCTGGGAAATTCTGCATACTTGATGAGTAGTCATTTAGTACACAGGGACATTAAAATATTCATGACGTGGCTACAAGAGAAATGCATATATTCTTACACACAATACACAAACTGATATAATCAGATTTCTAGAATGTTGAGTTCACAGTAAAGTTGCCTAAAATTTAAGTTTTACACGTAAACATGTAATTTCTTCAACAATGACCTGTTCAGATTTATCTTGTGTAACTTTGTATAATGGTAAAAGTGATCACCTACACCTCAAAATATCCTAAAGCATTGTTTTTATTAGTAATATTTTGAAAAGATTTTCAGCTTAAGTTATCTAGTCAGTACTGAGTCAACTGAAAAATAGAATAAATCCTTCCATCAATGTCTTAAGTTCATCAGGATTTTATCACATGAAGTAGTCATCCCAGAAGGAAATCTAAGATAATGGAAAGTAGTCACCCATATGCTATTTTAAGTAGCAATAAAGGTTTTTAAGTATTCACTTAGCTACAAAAGAGTAAATCTAATGACTATAACTTTGAGACTAAGGATATGAATTTTTTTCTTTTTTTGGTGGAAACTGGGATTGAACTCAGGCCCTTGTGCTTGCCAGGGAAGCACTTATTCCACTAAGCCATTTCCCTGGCCCCAGGATATGAATTTTTAAAAAGTCTTCAAATTATACTTTTATAGAATTCTCCAAGCAAAATTGTTAAATGTGTCTGCCTAAAAATTTCTGTCACAGGATGTTTCTCATGTCAGCAAGGGAAAAGAAGTTAGCCTGAAGTGGGGTTTAAGCTGATCCTGTCTTCCCCCACACACAATTTCTTGAAGCTACGTGGAAAAATTCTGTATATACCTTTTTATACTTATTCAAGCTTAAACTCTGATATATTTGGCTATAAAAACATGTAAACTGTCTCCCCCAAAATAACATATTTCTACATTTATACAACCATTAAATATAGTAGTATATGAAGATAAAATCATTATAATTCCTAAACATTTTAAGATTACTATTTTTTTCTCCATTTAGAACAGATAATAAAATTAAACAGCAAGCAATGAAAATAAACTTCAATTATAAACTAACCCCCGAGTTCATTTTCTTACAGAGATTTTTTTTAATAGGGAAATTCTACCCCCGAGTTTTTTAATAAGGAAATTCTACATTATTGATGGTTTTGGCAAATTACAGTATTTAATGAATACCTTTGCAGTGAACTTCCAAACCTATTTCAATATTCTCCATAGAAAATAAATCATAGCCTCCAGTGACTGATCGCTATCAGAGCAAAATTTCCTATGAAAGCATAACATCAGTTTCATGAAATAATTGGGACTATCTCTTGGGATTTAATATAATTTACGCTAAGTAATGCTAAGATAAAACAAACTTAACAAAATTATAACTGTAAACTGAATTTATATATCCTACTACTTTTTGATGCATGTCAGCACTCCAGCATGTATTTTAGTACTGTGTTTTTCTTAGAACACCCATTGAAACTCCTGCTGTGAAACGTATTCTGTTCTGGAGAGAGAATAAGAAAAGTTTAAGTCTATCAAATAGTGTTTTGCCTAAATTCCAGGGTTTTTGTTTTTTGCCTTTATATTACAGTTCTTAACCTGTTTTCTCTCTTAATTTCATATCGCATCAGTAAAAACATACTATGCAGAGTTTTATGGCACTAAGAGAAAGGTGGTTTCCCAAAGAGGGCTGAATGTGGAGTCATTCTTTCCCAGGTAAGACTTAGGAATCAGAACAGAAATTCTATAGGAACCATTCTAAAATGTGACCACTCCAAGCACTCCTACTACTCATTCATTTGTCAGATCTTCTACTGCCTTTACAAAGGGAAAGGGTTGATGACAAGCCAAATTATCCTTTACAGCCAATGATCCACATTACTGTACTTGAGTGATTAGCATTCATCAATTTCGAAGAATACTTTTCATTGGAGAACCCCTTCCACTGGAAAAACAACTTTTAAGAAGAAAATAAACTCTCAATATACAAAAGTAAATAATAGTGGTGGCATAAGTAGTATTCTTTTACCAATTTTACATCACTATATTGTGTTTAAAATAATTTTCTAGTTCAGACTGCTAGGGCCTGAAAAAGTTCTACTATGAATAAATACCTTGATGACCAGTAATATTTAAGGTTGACTTTTTAGCTAAATGATGCAAGTATGCTCACAATTAGCCAATAATTTTTCTCATATATAAAGAAAACATAGGAAATTCCATGTAAGCTCCAATATTTTGTGCTCTCAGACTACATATTTTGAGATCCAGAAGAATTTGTTAATTAGTAAAGTCTGTATAGTACACAGAGGATCCTGTGTAGGAGTGGGCCTACTCTGTGGCTTTTCCCACATGTATCTTTGGAAACAGTCATACCAACTACTCAGCAAACTCTGGGTTTCTTTTTTTTCTTTTTTTTGCAGAACCAGGGATTGAACTCAGGCCCTTGTGCTTGCCAGAGAAGCACTTATTCCACTGAGCTGTCTCCCTGGCCCTTGAGTTTCTTAATATACAAAAATGCTAGTGATTTAAAATAAGTGGCAATAGGTTTATATCTGCTAACCTAGACAACTAATTTGAAGATAACAAGATGCAGTACAGCAACCATTGTTGAATTCCTATTACTTTGATGAAATTTTATATTGTTTCTATTTTTTTTTTACTATTTTGTATTCTTTGTAAAAATAGAAGAAAAAGAAAAAAAATAAGCAGCAATAAAGGACAAAATGGTAGTGAGAAAAATATTTAAGTCTGACTATTACACAAATAAAAAGCCACAAGTTGCCCTTAGTAGACTCTTTAGAAGCCTAGTTTTTGAGTAAAGATTATACCAGTATCATTTTCAATTGCCTATCACTAATTTGCTGCCTACAAAGCCTATTGTCAATGCTCCACACTCCTTGCTATCTGTCTTTATCCTTTCCCTCAGTTTCAAGTGGTCTTCCAGATAATGTCATGTCTGAAAAGCAATTACAATTTCCTTAATTTTGCTCATCTAACCCATGAAGAAAAATCTATAGCTTTACTCCATTATCACAAAGGAGATACTTCTTGCCAAATCAGTGCTTTTGCCTCCATTCCCATTGTCCTCCAAACACAGTCTACATTTTCCTCTTTCCATTTTTCCTTAGTATCTCCACCAGCTCCTTCTTAGTATACATGCATCTTCAACTTTCCTCTGCACCAAGAATAACTTTGGTTTTAATTCCCTACAAAAAGGACCAGATGTAGTGGGAAGTGTAGGATGACAAACACAGCAGAGAAGAATCAAGTTCTGCCTTTCCTCAAAACCACCTACTTTTCTAGGAAAAGACGAACCCCACTACCATAAGATTTCCTAGATAGTCACCATATCAGGCCTATGACTCACAAGCAAAATCAACTGAGAAGCTACAATGAACACTGGTAAACTAGTAATTATCTCTAGGTGTAAATTTTATTGAAATGAGAAGTGCTTAAGTGAACTTATGGTAGTGGATAATCCAAGACTGAACACCTAGTCTCCTGATTGTAGTACATACTCTGGTTAAAAATACTTCTCATTCAATGAAAAGTAACTATAGGCAAGGGTAATTTCAACTTATTGCTCTATTGGTTTTGTCTGTTTTATAAAGGAGCTTCTGTCACTTATTTTTTTGCTTAACCTAGTGTCCCTTGTCCTTGATATCCTAAAATGCAATGATCATGTTTACTACCTCTAATTGACTTCCATGGCAAAACATGTAAAGTCCATATACTCAACTCTGGAACCCAATTCTTTGGATTAAAGCCCCAAAAGGTCACAAAGCATCCTGTCTCATGAGTTGTCTTTTCAAATCAATGAATTAAAAAAAGAAATTGAAATCACTTTTAGACAATGGGACTCACAGTGTCAGTCTTATTTCAGGAGCATCTGTGAATTACACAGAAAATCTAGTAATTTTTTAAAATGTTTAGTTAGCAATGAGTGGCAAGAGGTATATATATATGGTTTCTCCAGATGGTTGGTGTCTAAAATGGCCAGGAGTAGACAAGTGCTTTACTCCATGTGCTGAAACTTTATTTTAGTAAATTCTACTCTAGTTTTACCATCTGGTGCAATACAATGTATACTCTTTCATTCATACAGAGGCATTTTCCCATGTTTGGAAAAATTATAATCCTAAATACATGATTGCTTTTAACTTCTAATAAAAGAGGAGTGGGACTTTAAACATTTTCAGACATCATAGTTAAGATAGTATCCTGCTAGTACATCTTTGCTCATTTGATACACCTTGAGTATTCTTACATATCATTACAGAGAAAACTGATCTCATTTATTTTATAGCTATGTTAGCAGTTGCATACACGACTGTGTTCTAATTTTGTTAACTGATATCTCATTGATGGGCTTTTTATACTGAGTATATGTCTTGATACTTTTGTACATTTCTGTTGAATAAAGTCTAACTAATGAGTTAAAATAAAGTACACGTTTATTAATAGATATTGCCAAACTAATCTCCCAAAGCAAAATACAAGCTTACAAGAGTGTCTCTTGGGTCGGCGAGATAGCTCAGTGGACTAAGTGCCAGCTTAGGCAAGAGCAGGACCGGTGTTTGATCCCTGATACCACATACCCTGCTGGCCCTGCCCACAGCACACTGAGACCAGTTGTGGTGGCACATGCCTGTATTCCCAGTGCTGGGGAGGCTGAAACAGGAGGATCACTACCAATCCGAGCTGCATAGTTAGACCCTGCACCAAATACATAAGTCTCTCATCTTTGTCAATCCAAGAAGAAATAAAATGTTTAACTGATACTTTAATTTATATTTCCCTAACAAAGGGATTATTTGTTTTTCTTTCATATGTGAACTATGTTACTCATGGCTTCTGATCTCTTTCCTTGTGCTGTGGACCTACTTCTATTATATTTGCCTTAAAAATAATGATGGGATTAACTTTACTACACCTTATAAATGCTGCTGTAAAATGTATTATAAAATATAACGGACAAATTATATTCTCTAGCAGTTAATTGTGCTTTGTAAAAAAAATTAAACTTATTCTAGGGTGATTGTAGTTGACTTGAAATACCCTAAATTTAATCAGATTTTCAAAACATAGAAAGATTTTTTGGAATCAAAATTTCTAATATTCAAAACTAGTTTTACTTAGTAAATTTTTGAAGGCTAATAGAGTGTAAAAGAACAATTACAGAAAATCTGCCTATGCAACAAAGGGAAAGTCTGCATAAATTCTGATCATTTAATCCATTCATCCTTTAAGAAATGAACAGTTCTCTAAGGTAGGCAGGGCAATTATCAGAAAATTCCAAAGTGTTCTGCCTGCCTGAGGGGTAGATTCAATTGTTTCCACATAAAAACTCAAGTACCTTAATAGAAGTGACCAGAGTTTGTTGTTGATGAAACTAGGTTATTCAGTGACATCAAACAATGCTGTGGATTACGTTCTAAAGTCAGCCATAAAGCCGGGCGTGGTGGCGCAGGCCTATAATCCCAGCACTTGGGAGGCTGAGGCAGGAGGATTGTTGTGAGTTTGAGACCAGCCTGAGCTACAAAGTGAGCTTAAGGCCAGCCTGAACTGCATAGTGAGACCCTGTCTCAAAAAGACAAAAAATAAATAAATAAAAAAAATAAAGTCAGCCATAGATTATCTTCCTAGTCACTGATTATCAAGATGGTTAGGGTGAATCACAGAGGTGATTTTTATAGAAATTTGTGACTTCTTTAATACATAAGTCATTCTTTCACAAGTTTTAGGGTTTTCCCTCCTCTTTGCTTTTGCTTTTAATTAATTTTCAGTTAGTTATTTACACTATAAGCTACATATAATATTGAAAAGAGATAGCAACCTTAAATATAAATGTAATTTTCATACCATGGTCTTAAATCAGTTTCTCAATCTGTACACAACTGGCATTTATGGTTGTATAATTCCTTGCTAGGAGATGGGGAGGAACTGTTCTATGCACTGTAGTGTATTTAGCTGCAATGTACTCCTAGTGTGACAACCAAAACTGGGTTCAGCCACAGCTCAGTGTACCCTGAGAGGGCCAAGTGCTCGGATGCCAATCCATGAGAGCTACTCAGTTAATCATACTGGCTCTGGTTGGTGGCTAAGAACATTCTCAAGTGTGCTTACCTGTATTTGTTATTTTTTCATTAATTTTTTTGTAATTGGAATTTATCTTTTTAAAAAATACAACAAAGGAAACAAAAGAAATGACAATGTCAGTAGGGAAAAATACTCAAACCTAGAACTTTTCTGAAACTACTGCTTAATGAAAAAATTAAAGCACCACTTATACCTTGGGATATGCTTTTTTGCATGTAATCTTTTTTTTGTTCAGAACCGGGGATTGAACTCAGGCCCTTGCACTTGCTAGGCAAGTGCTTATTCTACTGATCCATCTCCCCAGCCCCTTTGCATTTAATCTTAGGGCTCATAAAATCAACTTAGTAGGTGAGGACTGCACTTTAAAAAACAAAATAGAGTAGAATGGAAAATAGATTACAAAACAAGAAATGAGGGTATTAGTCAATTTTTTCTAGTTTGTGTCTGCTGTGATATATGCTGGTAGAGAAGACTAGCCTTGTTAAATTTAAACCCAATTTAAAAGAAACAGGTTGACATTTAAAGATTTTAACACAAATAGTAGTAACTACAAAGGAATTACAGGAGTTTGTCTTCTTAAACTGAATCTTTAAGAGGATTTATATCAAACTTCTTTTTGATGTTACATGACATTATTATATATATTTGAAAGCATCTAACTCTTTTAAAACAATTTCATGTGTTCTTGAGTATGATTAGCATGCCCAAATATTCTTAATTAGCAAGACTTAATTTTTAGGAAACTCAAATCTTCATATTAAAAGGCATGATGCTATTAAGTACTTCAAGAAGTATCTATTTACATAAAATAATTTTGTGTTACAAGAGCTTCATTTTTTCAAGTCACTTTTTCTCCTAAGATTCTTACCTTTCCATTTTTATGCAGTTCCATCAATTAATTACTTTCACAAAGATATAGTATAGTACTAAGTTATAACATGCAGCCCCCGGCACTAATACAAATCAATTTTCGCTGCAGTTAATTCTCCATAGAGCACCACATCATAGGCAAGGCAGATAAACATCTGCACATCCAGTAAATTTACTCATAAAGTGGATCATCTTGAAGTAGAAGCATATTCATGAGTATAATGCTTGCCTTTGGTACCTCACTGTAATACTGCAGTTAGTGAGAAACAATACCAACAGCAAACAAAGCTCAAAAAAAAAAAAAAACTCCACAAATTTCAAAATGATGCTGTTAGTATAAAAAAAAAGGTTGACACATCTGAAAGCACTCATCAATAACATCATGCATCTACCACTGAAGGTTAAAGCCCAGCACCCAGTATGTGACTATTTGATCTTCACAGATCAAGCAAGGATTTAAGATCATCTCACGTGCAACAGTCTTTGCATAGCACTCCATTTTACCCATGCTACAAAAATGGTAAATTTAGTAGTTACCAATAAATAGGTTGGGGGTCAAAGGGACTAAAGCCTTAGACTGCTCTTTATCATAAGATATCCTCAGACAAACCTCCCCATTCTTCATTCTGGCTCTATAAAATTAAGGAGCAGAGAAAAACTGGTAAGTGTCTGACTTTACAGAAAAAAAGTCATGCTATTATTTCCTTTGTCATTATATGTGTGTGTTTATATATAATAAATCCTACTGCATTGCATCAACTCCCCCAAAACCCCCTCAACCTATCTTAAAATATATGCATGGGGGGGTATTCCAAGCACTGCACAGAATATCAATTTAGTAATCTCAACACACACCTTAAAATTTAAGTCTACTTTAGTATCAGTGGCATGTTAAGATGTTTTAAATATCTACTATGAGACATTAAAAGTTGGATAATGGGCCAATTTCTGGACTTTCCCCAAAAATCTAATAATATTTTCATATAATCAAATCGCAAGAGATTAATAAACACAGATTTAGTCTACAAATGCTAAAAATGATCCTGTATTTACCAAGTAATTAAGCATAATGAGAAAGGTATCAGAATTAAATCACAATGTCTACTGATATTTTAGCAATTATTCAAATACACATTAGTATTATGTTCTTATCACTATGTAACTGTAATATGCAAAAAAAACATCTTTAGTAAGTGATTATCTGCCTGATTTGCCTATAAAATTAACTTCATAAATTATGTAATATTTGTACACATTTGGAAAAAGGGAAAATTTTAGGAAATTTTTCTGAATAAATAGTCTTAAAAATAGAAATGTATATTTCACAAAAAAGAAAAAATAATTTGGTGATTTCCATATACATTTTAGTCAGATATTGGTTCATTGTAATATTAAAGTTTTTTTACTACCTAGAAATAATCCAAAGAAAATACGTGATACTTAAAAGAAGAATCAAAAATCCATGAAAAATTAGATTAAAATTCAGTAATTAGCATTTCTACTACAAAATTACGAGCTATAATTAGCAAGGTATCTTTTCAGCTATAGAAACAATTTTTGAAGAAAATTCACTTCATGACATTGACTAGGTGAATATTATATCCCAATTACAAATTCCACAAAACTATTACAGATCTATATATCCAAAAAAAATTCTAACTACTAACAATGTGTGTAAAAAAGATCCCTTAGCCTAAGAAGCCAGAGATAGAATTGGCCTTGGGAAATAGACTCTTACGCTTTTATGCCAAGTATTTTAAATGTGATCAGGTAAGCCTAACATCACTGTTATATTACAGTGTATATAGAAATTTCCCAGTAGAATTTAAAGGCTCAGGGAAATATCAATGTTGTAAATTTTACTTTCTAGGAAAACATTAAAAGTAAAAGCTGAACTTCCATAACTTTGACAGTTTTGTAAAGCAAGTGTAATTAATCAGGAAATGATTAAAAAATTGGTTCTGACAGAACAGGTTACAGTTTTATAATAAAAAAAAAAACTATGAAAGTGATCAAAGCAAGACATAAATATGTGTAATCTCAGCACTCAGGAGGCTCAAACAGAAAGATCACCTGTGAGTCTGAGGCCAGCCTGGGCTACAAAGTGAGTTCAAAGCTATCCTAAACTATACAGCAAGACCTTACATCAAAAACAAAAACAACAAACAATAACAACAAAAAGACAAATATTGAAAAATTCTCAATGCCTCATCTTGGTTTTGACTTTTTTTTTTTTTAAAAAAGCCTGATTAGTCAATAGCAAAATAAGGGGTTGCTAACATTAAAATCAATTTTGTAAACATGGTTAAGAGCTTATAGTTAGCATACCTGATGTCAAAAATAAAAGTCTCTGAAGGGAAATGTTTGCAATCAATTAATAAGCCACCCTGGAAAACTACACACACAAGAAAAGGGGTCTGTGTGCATTTCACTAATGATCAGCAGATGGTCTAAGGGCTGCCAGTAAATGACTTTGCAGGCACCCGACACATTCTTGATAACTGCAAGTTCACTATGGCACAAGGTGCTGTCCTCACATCTACTGGTCACATGATGTCATCTCAACTTCTAGCCACCCTTACAACTGACTGATACAGTGACATTGCCTAGCTGCTCTGCTTGCTTAATTACCTTAAAGCATGCCTTTTTTGTAAGAATAAAACGTTTTTAAAGATTGAGATTAAAGTATTCTTAATAAAAAAAAATAAGACCAGACAAATATGTAATGCTCACAAAGCAGCCAAAATACACTGAAAATACAAAGCCCCTACTCTATTTTTCTCTCACTGTTTTGGTATCAGGAACTGAACTCAGCTTTGCAGGTGATATGCTGCTGAGCTACATCCCTAACTCCAACACTTTGTATCTATTTAACAACTACCTTAATGAAAACGGTACAATTCAATTTAATACCTGAATTAAGGTTATCATAAAAAGATACCTTTATGAAATTTTAAACTTCAGAAACAGAAAGTGCTTAAGCATCAAATCCACACTCAGGCAAGCATCACTGTGGTTACTAGAAAGGGAATAGGGTTTTTAGGGTTCTGGGATATAGAAGGAAGAGAAGAACATGGTCGTTTTGACAAAAGATGCTGTGTTATTTAAAAAGAGCAGGGAGAAGCACAAATACTATTTAGTTTTGTTAAGGCAAGACTAAAGGGTTCTACAATAAATATTAATTAGAAAACACTAATATTTGCTTGGCTACATTTCTATTTACTTAATGAACATGAGGTGAAAAAATGAACCAATTTGGAATGAAAATGCCAGAATCTCACAGTCAAGTGCTAATTATCCATACTAATGAAAAAAAGGGGATTACTTTAAGTAATTCCAACACAATGGATGGAGAATTCTCAACTTACTGTTACTGTTGGTCAATCTTTTCCTTTAAAATAGTCTGTCCCTTGATAATTTAGACCTGAATGTGGCAGCATCCCAAAATAGGCTGTCAAGAACAGGCCTAACCAACAGATGATTTCCAAAGTGAATCTCACCCATCCATAGATAACTGAGTTGACATGACTGACACATATTCAATGAATAGACTGCATATGAACACTACATGCCAAGCATGCTTTGGAGTGATTTCTCAAATTGTAAGAATGATTTCCCTAGCAAGAGCAGAACATGCTAGCACCTTGTCCAGAGAACAAGCAAATTACCTCCTGCAGTAGATCAGCCTGTTCAATTGCTTTAAGGACATTTTTCTTGGATGTTTCCTGAACTTCTCCTCCCAAAAGAAATTCATCCAAAATAAAATAGGCCTTCTCAAAATTAAAGATGATGTCAAGTTCACACACCTGAAAAGCAAAACACAGAAACAAATAAAAACTATGGCAGTCAGATTCTTACTTAGCATCAAAAAATAAATTCTGACCATAACATATCAATATTCTCAAGTTCTCGCTTTCTAAAAATGGCAATTACACTAACTGAATACCATTGATTGAAGTATATTTCATTTTTAAAATTCAAGTACTAGTACTTAAAAGCAGAATGCCTACAAAATAAATAAGAGGGCTAGGGAGACAACTCACTGTGGGCATGTCTGGGACAGAGGCTATGCTCACTGCCATTGCTGTAGAGCACACTCCAGGAGCCAGAACGCCAAGAATACTTGGCTGATGGTCACTGGCAGAGGAGCAGTCCTATTTTGCCCCACAATTTGCCTGTTCACATTCTTCCCTACCCTCAGCTGATATATTCAGGTGATTCCTCAATAAACTAGATCAGTGCCATCAGCCTGGTCTCCGCAGTCTTCTGTCTTCTGTTGGCACTCACCACAGCTCACCAGTACAAGCGCCTGCCTGAAATGTGCAAGGTCCCAAGTTCCATCCCCGGTACCGCAAAAAACAACAAAAACCCAACCAAACAAACAAAATATCTGGCCCTGTATACTCCCAATGTGAATAACTTAGTATCATTAAAGTGCTAACCATATCTGAATTCTATACTAAATACTTCCAAAATGTTAACATTTGCAGTCAGATTCTTATTTTCTAACTCATTCTTACCAGCAAGATGAGGTCTACAAGGTCTATAATTCTTTTAGTTAACTGACTAGAGACCCTAACAACACTCATTTCTGCCTTCCTGCTATAGTTTAGAGTCCCCAACACAACCAAATTATCAACTTGTTAGTGAAAAGACTTTGAAAAATAAAAATACTATGGCATTCAATTTCTTAAAATATTACTCACACTGCCAAAATACTTGTCAAGTAATTCCACATAACGATGGATTATTTCCAGTGTAATTAGTTCATTGTCCTGATCCTCAATAGCACAGCAAAAATACAGACTAGCATATCTGTAACAAAACACAAGTGTGGAAAAAAACATTACCCCTATAATCATCTTTTCTAAGTATACTTTCATGTCATATTGTGGAAGCACTCACGGTGTAAGCATGTTTATTTCTTCTTTTACAATAATACAGATAGATTATTTTTCTCCTAAACTACAAAATATATGCATAAGAGAAATTTTGAAAAGCTCAGGTAGAGAAAATAATGATACTCTCTATAAAGAGTAACTGATTTTGCTCCTCTATTTCAGGTTCCTTTCTATGAGCATTTTGAAACATAGCTGACCCAAATTTCTTCAAATTTATTTAATCAGAACAAAATACACTATATTGTTAATGGAAACTACAAGTAAACAAGAAGTACAAAAAACCCCTGAAAACATAGTCAACATGAAGTCAATGTTCTGGAATGCCATGTGCAGCAAGCACCTCATGTCATGAAAGATCAATGAGTTTTCAAAGTGAACCCACTTGTGTACCAGCACCCAGACCTGAGGACATTGCAGAAGCCTGACACCTCTAGTTACAACCTCCTGCAAGCAGGGATAACCACTATCTCAGCTTCTCACAACATAGGATGGTTTGAAAAAGCAAGTTTCTAGGACTGTGAACTAATCCCCAAGAACAAAGGCTCTAAATTATTACAAAAATTAGAGAAAGAGAACTGAAAATTCCTATCACTTAAGGGAAACTGCGACCTATTCTTAAATTGTCTAGGTTCTATGTTGTTTAACTAAAACTTCTGCCAAATTGTGTGCTGCTAAACTAATGACGAGGTTATTTAGTCATACTCTCCTCCAAATTAGGATTCTGGCCTCACAGTTCTGGGTGACCCAAGAAAACCAAACTTATTAATGAACAATCTTGAGGCATAGCAGTCCTCTGAGGAAGATTAAATCGCATTTTTAAAATGGTTCAAGGGTATTTAAGGCTTTGGGGATAAAAGAACATAAAAACTAAGGTATTCTAACCAAGTCTCAGTTTAAATGGTAATTTTCATAGAGGAGTACTTAAGTGATTTTGAGAAAACACAATAGGCAATTATTGCTTATAGTATTAATGTAAAATAATATCATACAACCTGTTTTGAATTCCTACTTCTCTATATGAAAATAATCTTGTATTTGAAACACTACTAATTTCAATATTATGAAAACATTTTATTTGATTTGATCTTTTCAACAGCAAGTGCTAACATCCTTGAATACAAATTAAAACTAAAATAAAAACCAATGAGGCCCAAAGTACTCCTTCTACAAGAAACCCAGATCTCCCACTTTAACTCTAGGCATTTTTCCATTCTACCATAACAACTCCTTTGTCATACAAATCATGGCTTGCATCTTCAGTAAATTATTTACAATGTGAGTCTTGGTGGTCTTATTTGAGCAGGCATTTGAATGTGTTCATTTATCATCATGAAGGGAATAAATCATGGAAGACACAACAGGACATTGCATTCAACTTTGAACAAAATGCTTCTCTTTCTCATCATTATCCTGTTTTTGTTTATCTTTTTAAAAGGAAATAGGATGATGCAAGTCTCTATCCTAACTCATGCTTTTGAATGGGATTTTCAATTTGGAGAAAGTGACAAAAGTGATACATAAGAGTATCTGAATTAAGAAAATTTAAGATTACAGTAAATAGAAATGGTGCATTAAGAACCAGATCTGGCTACCTGACAAGAACAGAATACCAAAAGATTGTACGCAAGACTTCACTAATAGTCAAATTTGAGTAAAATTTCTTCTTTTCAAGATTTCCTAGTTGGGTGTCATGGCACACACCTGTAACCCAGTATTCTGGAAGCTGAGACAAGACCATTGATCACAAGTTCAAGACAAGTTTGGGCAATGTAGGAAGACTCCATCTCAAAACATTAAATAAAAGGGCCAGGATGGTAGCTCAGTGAAAAGTCCTGAAAGTCCTTAGGTTCAATTTCCAGTACCACAAAGAACAAATAAACAACCTTTTCCAATGTTACTGTTGAACAATCTAATGCTTGCAGTTCTCACACTTTATCTTCAGCATTGCCGCTTTATTTAAACATAGTATTCAATCACAAGTCAAAGGGTTTAAAGTTGTACGAATCATTCAGAAGCATGGATCTAAAAAATAATCTGATGTGTCTAAACATCAGTCAATAATGTTTTTAAAAAGAAAGATAACCCTCCAACACCATGTAAATTTTGGGCTTTTTTCTTTTGCAATGCTGGGAGTGGGGGTGGGGATTGAACCCATGGCCATAGAAGTGTTAGCAAGTGCTCTACCACAGAACCCTCCTTTCTGTCCTCCCTCTGAATGTTTACTTTCACTAAGAATGGAAAAAGGGCCATCAAGTTAATAAATTCTTCCTTTCAGGTGAATACATAACTATCAGGCTGATAAGATAATCTCAGAAAGCTTAGGGAAGGAGAAACAGAAGTATAATAATAGCTGCCATTGATTGGGTCCTTTAGGAGAGGCACTAGTAAATGTTACCTAAAGCTTTTGCATATTTTACTATTTTAATCTTTACAATAACCCTACCAAAGACACCATTATTATTTGCATTTATAGGAGACTCAGGTTTGAGCAACCTGCCCAGAATATCAATTTGGCCCCAAAGTTCAAGTTTGACATTAAAAATCAGAACTAGCAACTGTATGAAAATAATCTTGCACCTGACAAAATTAAAATATGTTCAAAAATATGTTCAAAGCCATATTTTAAGAGCTTTGGAGAAATAAAAAGCATCACATCGATTTAGTAAAGAATTACCAAGAGAACCTGAAGGTGTACCCATTTTAGTATCAAATGATTTTTAAAAATTCGCTAATGAACTCATTTTGTTTTCTTAGTGTGTATTTGTAAGTCTAGATCAGAAGCAAAATTAATAATAGACTAGTAAGAAAGAAGGTATGTTTTGTTATTTTTAGCACAGTGGATTAAGGCTTACTCTAATTACTGGCACTCAGAACATCTGAAAGTGCTTATTCTTATATTCAAAACACATGACTTTTCTACAGTCAGCTAAATATCAGCTGACTGTGGGTGAATGGAGTTAAACTGCTCTCTATACCCATTGGTATGTCATTAGCAAATCTTTTGTTAGTAAAGAAAATCAATAAGTGCCCTTCATCAAGTCTCAAGCTAGTAATGTGGGAATGTATGTATTTCAAAATTCTAAAAGACATTCATCCAGTGCTTGTTCCATTAAATCCTGCATGAAATAGAAATCAGAAAGGCATACAATATTTTGTCTTCAAGAGCATTTATTTTAGGGATCAAGGAAAAAGGCAAAGTGAGTTGTTCAAAGTCACAAAGACAGCTTAATGATATTTAGAGGGACAGAACTTAAGCCCTCAGATTTTCAGTTGGTCTTTTCAGTGATATTATCACTATATTCCTTCTCCAAAAGGGGAAATCTATCTGTATGCCAAACCACCTGGGAAACTTAGAACGTGTCTAAAAAGAAAAGAAAAATGCTGCTATGAATGGTAGAAGGGCTAGTTCTGAATTTACCAGGAGATAAGATGTACAGCAATTTTCTGGCTTAATTAAGGTCTTTTCTTCCAGATGGAGAAGGGAAAACAAATCATCTGCTAATGTTAACAAACAATATGTCATTATATAGTAAGTAGATGAGTTTTCAGTGTGAAATGGGCAGAGAAAGCACATAAAAAACATACACATAAATTCCATGTTCTATACATGAGAATTTGTCAAGTCCATCTTTTATTTAAAGAGGATTTGATCTAACTCTTAGAATCCATTAATTTCTTTTGTAAAAAGCAGTGGCCTAATATAATGACAGATTGGGTAGTATGTGTAAGGACACCAAGAAGTTCTTTCCTTTCTTCGTTTTAAAGGCCCATTCACAAGCTTGATTCCCTTGCTACTATTTTCCTCCTCCACACGGGGGACTCCTTTCCCTATCTAGAAATAAGCTCAAGCCTCACACTTTTTTTTTAACCCTGTCTATGGATGGTTACCACCTCTTCTGTCCTTCACAGCAAATCTCCCCAAAATAAATAGCAAATTTAAACATCTGCTATTTAAATTCCTTCACCTCTTCATGCTTTGCCCCATTACATCAAGAGTATTGTCTCTACTACTCTCCATTGAAAATGTTCTGGCAAAGGGCTTTTAGGAAATGTTCACAATAAAATTGAGTAGATTCTTTCTTCATTTTCATGTGTTATGTGGCATTAGAGATCTTACTCAGAAACTCTCTGCCTCACTCTACAGGTCACTTCTTTATTGGCTTTGCCTGCTGCGGACAGGGCTATAACACTTTCTGCCTTGTCTTCCCCAGAATTTCATGCCCGTGCCCATCAGACCCCATCAGAAAGCCAGGTATCTCTTAATGGAAGTCATACAGTATCGCAACATCAGCTTGCTAGAAAAGGAGCTGAGTTCTCTAATTCACCCTCCAAGGAATCAGCCAAACCAAGAATGTGCTGAGTCCCTTCCTTTCTTTGTGTGTCCTCCCCACTTCTCTTATCAAGCTTCCATAGGTAACAGCTCTTCTTTGCAGACTCTAGGTTTAGGAAATCATTATCACCCAGTCTCCTACTGATCTGCCAGGCACCACTGCAGTCACACTCCTTCCCCATCCATTGTCTCCTAGGAATCTTTTAAGAAATGCACATTAGAACTATGTTAACCCTATTTAAATTTTTTGCCTATAGGAAGATTTGAGTTGCATGTCCATGTTGGTCACTAGCATATGACCTTGGGCAAGATATTTACCCAATTCTCATTTTTTTTCTAAAACTGAAATTGTTTCACAACCGGGTTTTTTAAATTCAGGAACTGTCTTATGCAGTGGACAGAGGCCAAGTGAGCAGGGACAGAATACCTGTTCCTGATTTTCTAAGAGTAGCTGCACTTCTATTTTTTTAAGCTTCTATGCCTGGGGCAAAAAAAAACTTAAAAAGGTCTTGACTACATTATTCTAAGACATCTCCCAGCTCAGAAATGCTATGATTTTTCTATGATCTTTCACAACAAGTACTAAATCAACCACTGGACACAAAATCACCCAAACATGATTAAATTCACCTGTCTATAGCACTTAGGAAACTTTCCATATCCTATAATACCCACTTCTGCCCCTCTACCTCTGCCACAAAATAACCCATCCATGCTTGGAGTGCAATAAAGGAAAAAGAAATCCTTTGTCCTTTTCACCTGCATGGCATTCCACCTGTTTAGTTCCTTGCATACTCCCATACAAGAGAATTTTTTATACGCAGAAATGCTTTTATCTTAAATTCAGTAAATTATTCAAAAGGGAACAGAAATGAGGAAGAAACAAAATAAATGTTGCTTCAGGAAATGTTCTGAGCAGGGTGTGGTGGTGCATGCCTATAATCCCAGTACTCTGGTAGGCTGAGGCAGGAGGAAACAGCCTGGGCAACTTGGCAAGACACTGTCTCCAAGTGAAAAAAAGAAAGGGCATGTAGCTCAGTGCAAAGTCCCTCAGTTCAATCCCCAGTGTCACAAAAAAAATGTGTTCTGTAAAAGAAGAAATCATACTTTATTAACATGCTTAGAACAACCTTGAGAAATTTAAGACAATCACAGTTTCTTCAAACAGGAAGCAAACACAGATGCATACCATTCCTTAAAAATTCAATGTAAAAAGCCAATCTGAGTCATTTGCAATACTGACATATTTTTTTTAAAAATCTATCCTTAATAAAATTAGTTGCTGTATCTAAGAACACTGCTGCCACAGCAATATGTATATTTCAAATAAAAAAATATTACTAATAAATAGATCCTGTATATATAGTTCTTAAATATTTGTAATGACTGAAATGGTTTGTGTCTTCAAGATGCTTCTAAGACTCTTTTTTTTTTGTCTTTTTGAGGCAGGGTCTCACTATGCAGTTCAGGCTGGCCTTAAGCTCACTTTGTAGCTCAGGCTGGTCTCGAACTCACAACAATCCTCCTGCCTCAGCCTCCCGAGTGCTGGGATTACAGGCCTGTGCCACCATGCCCGGCTTTAAAATTCTTAAAATTAAGAATTAAAAGGTACGTCAAATATCAGTCATTACTTTAGACATTTGTGGAGAAGGAATTAGATTCATTTATGCTTGTCTAAATGTAGAGAATTATTCCCATAATATAATTTGCCCCTGTAATGAAATGAATTCACTGAATTTTTCTAAAAAGACAATTAAGCATGAATAATCATTTGTGTCTTTAATTACATAATTTGGTTTCAAGACAATTTCCCTGCTTTTATCATTTTAGTCTGGGTAATCAATCAAAACAGCAGCTATTTTAAAATACAAAGCATTCCTTTAAATCTATTTCACTTAAATATTTATTAATCATTATTTATAAGTATCATTCAAGTCTGCTATTTCCCCATTATAAATCACCTAGCCTTTGATTCTGCTGCTTCATCTTTCTGATAAATAGAAAATTTACCTTTTGTAAACAATCTTCAGATCTCGCCACTCAAGGAAGCTGCACATTTTAGGTTTCCTTGCTAAAACGGTTTGCACAAGTTCTCTTGTGATCTTTTTCTTCTCTTTGTCTGACAGTGGTACATACCATTTCTGCAGTCGAAGCTTTCCCTGACGACTAAAAAGCAACATAAACTGCATCTGTTAAAGAAAATAAAATCAAGATTACATGAGATACTTTTAATCAATAGTTAAGACTAAGTTGTGTTTCAGAGAAGCTTCAGGGGCCAGGCATTAAACTGGCCAAATGATTAGTAGCCATCAAAATATCTGTATACCAGTTAGAACAGTAGGAAATTCTTTTAGGATGATCTTTCACTACACGCAAACCTTGCCTTCAACCACCTAAGGCTCCACACACATTTGAAGGGGAGTTTGTGGAAGAAAACACAAGCAAACCTAGTAATAAGTTGGAGTAAAATCTTTAAAGAAAAAGATCACTCTGGTAATTTAAGAAACTATTTTCTACCTGTGCTATACATTCCACACTCTCCACACCCATCAGAAGAGAACTGTAGACATCAATTGGTTTAGGTACATTTGGGAGAAACAGGAGACCTATTTTGCAGCCCGCGGCTGTTCCAGTTCCAGGATGAATTACTTGCAGACAGACTGCTTATCACTCAGAATGCTCTCTTCATTCTAGCAAAAACATAATGACCTAAAATACTAACCTCTTGAATGCTACAAATATACATTTTTCTTAGCCAAAATCTGATTTTAAGTTATATCTTATCTCCTTTTGAAAAAAAATCCAATGACATAAACATATGCACAATTGAGAACTGAGTTAATGTATTATGAAAGACTACAAAGCTGGAAAAAGGTAAGAGTTACACAGATTCAGAGACACACTAAATACTTCATTTAAAGCAGTAAAAAATAGCATCTACTGATGGAGTGGATGCCAAATTTGTATGGATTTTTTTGAATTCTGCAAGTCTGTTGATTAATCTACTTTTTATAAGGCAAGCTATTTTGTAATTTAACTGGCCATTTCACCTACAGATAAGTATTGATTTTACAAATGTAATTTAAAGGTAGAATCAGATAGGTATTTTTCTTTCTTTTAATGTTTGTAAGTTCCTTTACAAATGTAAATGCAAATAATATTCAAGCCTGACTTAACACTCACACCATCTTGAATTTGAACCTGGGGAGGGGGAAGTTTACATAACCAATGTAGAGTAAAATGGGCTCTAAATTTCAACTGAGATATCGCTGCTCTTTGCAATAACAGCTCCACTTTGCAAAAAGGCATCGACAAGATACTGTCTCTGGAAATTCATGACGTAGAAATTTAACTTTATTAAAGTTAAAATTGGTTATTACTACAGTTTCCATGCTTCCGTAGTACAATATACACGGATACTACCAGCGATACCAAAGTGCCTTGCACAGAAGTCCTGAAGATAGCCGCATTCAAAGAGGACAGCGAGTGAAGCATCCACTGGACATTTAATGCAAACCCGTTACCAGAACTTGGAAAAGAATGGACTCCTTATTCCTAGATCTGGGTGAACCGAAGGGGAGGGAGTTTGCGTGCGGAAAGAGTATGGGTTTCAGGCCGTCTGAAGCAGGGTCCGGTATCCGCCCTACACTTTGTAGGACAAAAAAACAATGTACTCTCCTTAAAATAAATTATGTGCTAACATGGGTCGAAACACAATTGCAAGGCACACATATTCCTTCCCTTCTCGTTAAAAGCCAACGCTTTGATTTTGTCGCAAATCACAAGACCACAATTCCTCGAGACTGGTATTAATAACAATGGGTTCAGCCTTGGACTGGGCTACGGTCCAGCGTTCGTTAGGTCCCGCGACTCTGATCCCTAACCCTCCCAGGGTCACACTCCATCACTGCCCGAGCCCTGCCGAGGTGACAGACAAGCGGAGCAGACAATGGCATCCACGGCCGCGCGGGGGGTGCCCAGAGTACTCGGCCGCCGCCCCCCAACGGTCGGCCCCTCCCAAAGATGCCCCGCAAAACTTGAGCCGATTCCCGAACCACAGGTGCCGCGGGTCCCCCGCAGTGCCTGGGACCGGTTCCCGAACCCTGGCTTAGCTCAGAGTGGAGCGCCCGGCGTGGAGCTGAAAGAAGTGAGTTGCGGGGCGCGGCGCCCCACAGGCGGGTCGGGCGGGCTCGGGGTGGGGTCGTCGGGGAGCGCGTGAGGCGAAGTGGAGGACGCCCAGCCATCCCTCCTTTTCCTCATCCCCGGCACCTCCACTCCTGCCCAGGACTTACGGCGGCCGCGGGCCGCGGACGCGGTGTAGGTCGGTCGGCGGCGGCGGCGGCGGCGGCGGCGGCGGCGGCGGCGGCGGCGGCGGCGGCAGCGGCCGAGGGGGAGCCCCTATCGCTGAGCTGAGGAAGAGAAGCCGTGTTGCTGTGGGGAGCGGAGCCGCTAGGTGGAGGGAAGGCTTAACCGGCAAGGGGAGGGCGAACCGACAGTCTCCGCCCAGGGGCTGGACGAGGGCGGACCTAGGGCTGCGGCGGGAGGCGGGGCGAGCTGGGCGACGCGCGGGAAGCCTCTCCGCTCAAGCCAGTCGCATCGAGGCAAAGCGGGAGCCGCGTAACACGAGCAAGCCAATTGGCTACATCTCTTTCGGGAGGCGTGGTGCCAACCGGAAGCCAGGCCACGTGACCCGGAAGCGGCTACAGCCGCAGCAGGTGCGCTTGCGTACTTACGCCCCTGTCTCCGGGACGCGCGGGGCTATTTCCCTGGCTCTTAAGTGACTGGAGGGTGGGGTTCTGTGGCGCCCTTAGTTGACCCCATGGTGCAGGGTAGGGAAGGTCCGAACTGCTGAGAGCCGAGTTCAGGTTCCGCGGAGACTCTCCGTGCCCTTAAAGAGTGGGACTGAGAGGTGTGACAGTCGGTGAGAATGGTGGGAAGAAAAGAGTGCCACAACTCTGGGGAAAACAAATCAGCTCTGGCGAAGCTCATGCACGCCTTCACAGAGCGGCCCCTACTTCCCTTCCCATTGCTACCGCCGTGGTCCAGGAACTTTTCACCCCAGGCTTCGCTAGGGTCTCTCTGGGCCTGCTTCTCCCGTTCCCAGTGCTGCAGACTTGATGAGTTACTGTCCGTTCTGCGCTGCAAAGTCCGAGCACTTCATCTTCGCTATCCCGCTTCCTGCCCGCGGGGTCGCTCCCACCAGCCGCCTGGGTTCCAGTTTACCCTTGCTGATGACTTGCTCTGCCTGGCATGTCCTTCCTTTCCAATGTCACATCTATGAAGCCTCACCTAAAACTCTGTAAGAACCAATCCCTCTTTTGCGCACATGCCTGTTAGCTTCTCATTAGCACATCGTGGATTTTTTTTTTTTTCATTTTGTGTTTTAACTTAGTTCACTTCTTGGTCCATAACAACTGATAAATATGAGTTGATTAATACGACTAAAACGATAGATTTGTTAAGAGCCATAGTGCTGAGCTAGTACTGAGCAAATAATGTTTATTAGTATTATTGTTTGAATGATAGAATGGATATGTCTCGTAGTTCAGCTCATCATTTTTTATAGATAAGGAAAAGGGAAACCTAAGGGTTTAGTTGACCTTACCTGAGCAGCGGGTTTTCTCTGTTGAATGGTATTCATTACTGGGGCCACCCATCTTCTTACAAAGATAAAAATTTGCCAAAAGCGGACCATGCCCTCTTTTTAGTAAATATAGTCACCTGAATTGTTTAATGCTCCAAAGTATAAAAGAAATGTTGTTTTTTAATGAAGCTGAATTTAATCAATTTAAAGGTCTCTTATTAGATACCACCTTCATTTGTGTGTGTTGTCTGCAAAACTAAGATGGTGTTTGAGGGGATTTTTAAATGTCCTTATTTAATAAAAGAAATGTATAATACTTCCCTTTTTCAGCACTACCATGGTGCTTGAAAAGTTTCCTACTAACATACCTGATTAATGTGTATTGGAAATACTAAAATGGTCAACAGAAAGCACAGAGCCAGCTTTCTGTAATTCTTTACACCCCCCCAAATCTCTCCCTGCTCTTGCCCACACATGTCCCAACGGTGCTTGGTAATGACCTAATTTCTCCTTTACTACATGAAACAGTTGCTGTTAGCCAGTTCAAAGATAGCTGTAATACTATGAAATGAAAACTGTGATTCCAAATGCTGCCTTTCTCTTTTTCTATGAAAAACGTGTTCTCAAGGTTTCTGAGATCGACACCTCCAAGATTAAACTCATTGGTTATGCTTCTAATGCTGGTCTGTGAATCAAAAACTGAGTACTGAAGACTTACTGGTGACATATTGCCAATCTCATCTCTGTTTACCTACACACACACACACACACACGCACACACACAAAGGTGTAAGTGGGGGTATGGAGAGGAAGGAATTATGGGAAAAATAATTAGCAGCTGAAAGCAGCTATTACATAATCTTGGCTGCTTATTAATTTAGCAGAAGGAATGGCTTATTAAATTCTAATAGCAACAGCACAACTGCAAACAACCTAGCAATTAACAATGCAGGGCCCATTATTTTGTTAATATGTTCTTTTCTTTTGGCAAGTGTATGAGAACAAAATTTATAGAAGCAGATGGTCTTTTTCAGTAGACTATAGATGGTTTATTCCCCAGTCTTAGTATTAAGTGATAATTGTGCATTCACTGTGAAAGACAGAAAGAAACACAGTTGCCATCTTTGTTAGTAATTAATTACTTGACTTTAAGTCCCCCAATTTCCAAACCCATAGCCTCATTACATACATTTCTTCTCACTTAGTATTGTTTTCATCTGTGTGTCAAAAAGGTGTCTTTTTTTTTTTAAAAAAGTGTCATTGTAAGTCTTGTTTCCTGCACAACCTTGATTCCTTGTTGTTAATAATATAAAAATTAGAAGATAAAATTATTTTTATGAAAAACTAAAAATCAGATTTTACATTTATTTCCTAAACAGTAAAAAGTTCCCTACCATCATTTATGCTAAATGAAAGAGGTGAGGGAGAAGTCAAGATTCTACTTTCTAGCAATAAAATTGTTAGACTTTGTATAATTTTTCAAAGTTCTCAAAATAATTTTAATTTCCTATTGAATGTATGATAGTTTCATCATACATTTTATCATATATAAGATATCATACATTTTATCCTTTTATCTTCTCTCCTCAACAGACCATTTAAATGAAGAAAACAAAACAAAAATCCAGTGTGTGTGTGTTTAAAACATACCCACATGGACATTACTAATGAGATAAGGAAAACAGAACAACCTATCATGAATATGTCAATAACGATGTCAGGGTATACTTAGTAATTTATTTAAGCACTGATGATTCAAATAAAATTATAATAGATTAAGAGTATGGAGGAACATAACTTGAAATAATGCTAAAGTATATAATATTTGAAATAAGTTAAGAAATAGAATTACTAAGATACTCCTTAGATAAGAGGACCTAAAATTGAGAAGTAACAGTGAATTTCTTTCCAAAGATGAATCTTGAAGTAGGATGTAATAAATGCAATTATTTTATTTAGATTTTTTACTTAAATAATTTAAAATATTTTAATTAAGTAGAAAAAAAATTAGTTAGTTGCTCACTCTGTAGTATGGACTCCCGTAGCATTCCTTTAGCCATTCTGTATATTATTTAGAAATTACTAAATAAAATGTCTAATAATGGAATTCAGTACTGAAACTATATACAAGATATATTTCTAAAAGATGCTTTGGGTTTGTGAATTTATATCTTGAAAGATGAAGTTGTTCCAAGGAGAAAACTGGTCAAAAATAATGAGGATTTGTACATAAGATCATTTCAAAATAGAGCTGCCACTGCCAAAGTCCTCAACAATGAGCTAAAAAGAAATGTACAACATATGCTCTTTCCTGAGATTCATTTCCATAGCCTTGAATAAATTACTACAAAATTACTATTCCACTATTAGTATTAGGTTAGAGCAGTGATTCTCAACCTGGGCAGATTTTACCCCAGGGGACATTTGGCACTACCTGGAGACATTTTGCTTGTCACAACTGGGAGTAGGTGTCATTGCTGATATCTAGTGGGTAGAGGGCAGAGCTTCTGCTCAGTGTCCTACAGTGCACAGGAGAGTCCCTACATCCAGGAATGACAAGCCCCACATGGCAATAGTGCCAAGGTTGAGAAACACTGGGTTAGTCACTGAAAAGATCTTTTACACACATCTCAACAAATGGGATAAGCCCAGACTGTTAATGCATGCCTGTAATCCCAGCATCAGGGAGGCTGAGGCAGGAGTATCATTGGGAGTTTGAGGGCAGCCTGGACTACATGGTGAGTTCAAGGGAAGTCTAAAGCACACAGTGATACCCTGCATCAAAAAAAAAAAAAAAAAGGATGGGAGAAAGAAAGACAAGATAAGCGCTATTTTCATAACAGCTTTATCCCCCCCTTTCTCAGAGGAGGAGTTGGAGGCATTATTCTTAATATTTGGTCCATAACATCAACTGCTGGAAAGGCTGGCTATGTACACAAGGCAGTCAGTATTCCTTAATAGAAACTAGAATACATTTTTCAAGTAGATTTTTATTATTTATTTACTGTATTTAGTATAGGGTCTTTGGGGTCTACAGGGTCTCAGTATGTATATCAAACTCATAGTGAGCCTCCTGTTTACAGCCTCCGAAGAGCTGGGATTATAGGTGTGTGCCACCACACCCAGTCTCAATTGCCATTTAAGCATGTCACAGCTTGCTGGGATCGAACTCCAGGCTGTTGCTCTCTGCCTAAGCAGGCACTTTAGTCTGCTGAGTTATCTGGCCGGCCTTCAAGTAGAATTTTAAACAGGGACCCCAGAACACAATTACTGAACAATTTAAATAACATGAGATGACTATTTCATCCATTCATTGATTTATCCCACGTGCTAATTATGTGTCTTGGTTGTAGGAATAGAAAGAGAAATAAGATATTGACTTAGTCCTTAAACTGCCAACACAATTTTTCCTGAAGCAGAATTCCAAAAGGCACAGTCACCAATCACATATAAATGCATTTTCTTTAGCAAATGATGAGATGCTTCATAGAACTTAGGTTTCTGTGGCTAACACTTACAGAAACTGTTTGACCTCATGACTTCCCAAACCTTTTAGCAGCAATCTTTTCATTCTGTGAACTTTTGACAGTACTTTTAGTTCACAACAATATAAGAGAGGGAGACCCTATGTTTTTAATAAATAGTTTCAAATAATGTTTTCTCTGGTTCTTGAAATAATCTAACTCCATTCTAAATAGCTAGATCAGCTGTTCTAGAATGCTCTCTTAGGGAACTTGTGAAGATGTACATTGCTGGGTCTCATTCCTGGAGTCTCTCATGCAGCAGTTCTGACTTGAGAAGTTATAAAGTAGTGCTTCTAGTCTTAGTGCCACTTTGAGAAATAGTCCTCCATGTAGGGGAAAAAAAGCTATGCTATTCAATTGTAAAGTTCCTAAAGCCAACAATTATAATTCCCCAGACAGATGATCTAAAGAAAGATTTATGTCAGATTTTTCTCATCATTGACTCCATTGAGTCCTATAACATTAAGGAATGTGATATTCCTAGTTCTATGGATATAAAGCTAAATCTGTATCTACAACCCAGAGTAACATATGGCCGTTATATGCCCTTCACAAACTAATGTAAGGTAGAAATTGGACTGCTTAGAGAAAACTAAAAGTTGCACCATAAAAATCAGATGTTTGCTTGATAAATATCACTATTCCAATTATTCATGGCAAGTAGGACTCATCTCTGAATATCACAAACATGGCCTACAAAGGAGGAAATTGAGAGAGAACAGCTACAAAAAAATCAATATCCCTGCATAAAAGAGAGACCAGCATGTAGTAATCAAAATCTGCTCTCTCCTTTAGCTAGCATGCCATTAGACCCAGCTCCTCTAACAGAGCCTCCCTGAAGATAGGGCCAAAGGAGCCGATTTGACCAATGAAATGTGGAGTGAAGAGATGTCAGGCCAGGCCCGGCCCATAAAACTCTCCCATCCTGCCCAACCCTGCTTTGCCACCTGGATGGTGATATACAGGGTATCCTTAAAAGTCATGTATTGCATATAACTGAGACTGTCAGTCCAACTTCCCAAATGACTGCATGAAACAGACCTACACAGACCAGCACCACCACTTGTACTATCAATTGTACTTGCAGTAGCTGAAAAGTACCTTTGTGTTAAATCACTGATTTTCCCCCCAGGTTTATCTGTTACAGTTGTTAGTATTATTGGTCATTGTTGCAAGCTGTTATATTCTCAGTTTCAAAGAGAAGTAGTCAAAATGATGGGAAAAACAGATGAATCTTCAGGTGGATCTTTTATTACTGTAATCCTATTTCCTGTGTTCTTTCATGTGTGTCCCTTCCTTTGAATTTGAGGACAGTTATCACACAAACTGAGCCCAGAATTTAAAACCATGCATCAATTTTTTAAACCTATGCATCAATTAAAGAGGCAAAAATGGCCAATGCTGCATGCCCTTGGGAGGCTGAGGCAGGAGAAGTGACAGTTCAAGCCCAGCCTGTATGCTGTACGATCAACATCTCAAAGTTCTCTCTGACCCCTCTCTTGTCTCTGTCTCTGTCTCTGTCTCTGTCTGTCTGTCTGTCTCTCACCAACACATACACACACACCAAACAAAGTCTCTTTTGCCTTCTTTTGAGACAACCACTTCACTCTGTGATCCAGGCTGGCTTGAAACCTATGATCCTTTCTTGTGTCTCAAGCTCGCAAAGGTTGTGATTACCAAAACAGATTTCTTTGAGGTTCTTCTTTACATTCCTCTAACAGAGCCTGACATTCATATCAAACAACGGATGAAGCAAAAGAAAAACAAGATGAGATGGCTGGAGTGGGCTGAGGAGATAGAAGGACGTGGGAGGTATAGACACATTTGGGTAACCTGTCCTTACTGGGCAGCAATGAGTATCATCGCCAATCATTTTGAATCAAAAAACAGAGTTTGCAGTTTATTTCTGACCATATTACTTTTTTATTTTTTTTCTAAATGGGAAAGGTTAAAATATTAGCCTAGCAGTACTATTAGCACTCTTTAGGGCATTTTAATTAAACAATTGAAAAATTATTAGAACTACTGCACACATTTTAAATGTAACAATATATAAAATGATAGAATTTGGAAGGTCATTTCATTCTAAACCCTCACATTACACATGAGGAAGATAAGCCCTGGAGAAGTTAAGCAAATAGTACAAGTTTGCTCAACACGACCAGTTAGTGGCAGATAAGGAATGTCTGCACTTCTGTCTTCAGGCAGTGTTCTTCTCACCCCAGTGCACTGCTTTTTACCAATGGCTATTAACCCATTATCTCTAGGCATAATAATAATAATGATAATAATAATAATAATAATATAATGATACCAAATTTTAAAACTGAGAAGCCATGTCCACTCATTCTCATATCAAACTCTTCATTTCTATTTTTCTGTATTTAGGGCAGGGTCCACAGGGTGTTCAGGGTTTCACTAAGTAGATCAGACGCCTAGTCATTTTCCTGTTTACAGTCTTCCAAGTGTTGGGATTGCAGGTGTACACCATCATGACAGTCTCTATCACTGTCTCAGTGCGCTCCCTGTCTTAGCACACCATGGGGTGGGGCCGGTACTGCAGGCTCAGGGGTCAAACCCCAGCTCCTGCATCTGCCTAAGCAGGCGATTTAGTTCACTGAGCTATTTGGCCAACCCCCAAACCCTTTTGGGAATAAAACTCAAAAAAACAAAAGCAAAAACCCCACCAAATCCTTCATTTCTGTCTTCTCTTCTTCTCTACCTGTTTTTAAATGATTCATGTCTCCACTAGCTAATGAGAAACCTTGAAATCTCCAGAATTGGGATGTCAGAACAACTGAAATATCTCATCACCTAATACAATAATTTTCCTAGAGTACATACTCAAAATATGTTAACTAAATTGACTTGGAATGCCCCAAAAAGGTTTATTTATATTTATTTATTCATTTATTTTGCAGTACCAGGGTTCAAACTCAGGACCTTGTGCTTGCCAGGCAAGCGCTTATTCTATTGAGCTATCTCTCCAGCCCCCCCAAAAAAAAGATTTATAATGACCTGTCTTATGACTTCTTCAATATTACCAGTTCATCTGAAATATTATCTTCCTTTTCATCATCACTAATATTGTACAATGTAAGACTAACAAATTGGATTTTGAATCCCAGCCCCTTCCCTTTCCCTGACAGTGATCCTTTTGCACACGGCCACCTGAGTGTTTTTTAAACATAAATCCAATAGAGAATAGACCTTCTGGCTACAATGCTTCAATTCTTTTATTATTTCACTCACTTTATACACTGAAATTGAGCCAGGCACTCACTGAATGCTGTGGATAAAAGAAGGAACAACTTAAAGAATTTTCCGCTAAATTTATATGATACAATGCGGGCAGGTATAGTTCAAACCCAATTCAGTGAATTATTTCAAAGTAGGAAGACCATTCATTTCTGTTCTAATCTTTATGATTTCCTCCCATCTTTGGGCTTTAGGCTTGGTTTGCTCTTCTCTTTCTAGAAGCTTGAGGTGCAACATTATGGTTATTTATTTGTTCTTGTTCTGTTTTCCTAATGTGTGAGTTCACTGCTATAAATTTTCCTGTAAGAACTGCTTTCATTGCATCCCACAAATTCTAGTAAATTGTGCTTGAATTTTCATTGGATTGTAGATATTGTTGAATTTCATATAACCATTTTTAATCAGCTATTCCTGTTTTGAAACTCTGTAATATATTTATTGTTGTATGTTACCCTGTTTCTGTCTTTATTTCTGATTGTTTTCTTCCTCTAGTTTTTACTTTTAAAAATAAAATTACATAAAAAATATATGGAATCTGAAAAAAAAGGAGGAAGACCGGGGTGCTGTGGGAGCACATAAGGGTTCCTGTCTCAGAGATTTGGTGGTAATGATAGGTGGTAGCATCAGGGAAGATTTCTTATAGGACATGACCTTAAGCTAAGATTTAAACACAAAATGGGAGCCAAGATAAAACCAGGCAAGAGGGTTCCACACAGTAAAAATAGCATGTTGTGAGGTAAAGAGATGATGCCTGGCTGTCTCAAGGGTCTGAGTGCAAAGCAAACGTGGCCAGCGGGATGTGGGTAGGGAAAGTCTGTAGAGGACAGGAAGAACAAATGATGCAGGACTTTTGGCAGGAGATTCAAATGTTTGGACTTGATATAAGGATATAAGACCATTGAAAGACTTTCAGCAAGGGCAGCATCATTATCAATTTTAAGTTTTAGAATTTCACCAGTATCATTCTGGATGAAACGTGGGAGATACTGTAGTTAAGAGTTTCATTGCTGATAAAATACATGATTCTAACTGGTTAGAATTGCTGGAGGAGCAAAATCTAAACTGAGCTTCCAGGAAAACCTTCCAGAATAACACTGCGGAACTTGACTGCCAGAGAGCTGTTGCCTCTGCTGTGATCAGTGAGCTGAAAGATTAAGATGCTGTTTCCATGTAACTGCTGGCTCCAGGACTATCCCTCCTCTGCCATGATCTGGAAATCAGGGAACTGCTGCCAGCAAAATGGATTCTCTTTTTCACTCATGTTTCTGGGAAACTGGACACTACACTCCCTCTACAACTGCCACCGAGAGCCAAATGCTTCCACAACTCTGTTTGCCAACAGAAATGGCAGAAGCAAAGCCTGCACTTCATGATATATCACTTCTACCTTCCAAATCTTGCATTGATGTGTCTGATTGTTGGAATCTGTACCACAACTAGAAGCCTAGTGAAGGAATGTAGCTTTTAGTTTCCTGAAAGGAGCACTACAGGGAAGTTGGAATGGAGATTTTCAGTGTCCTTTGCAGAGGTCAGGACTAGTGGCCAAGAAGCCAATGGTGAGGCTGTTGAAGAAGTCACATGAGAGGTGAAAGTTGCCTGAGGAATGAAGAGAAGGCCACAGACTGCAAGATGTGGGAGGCAGGGTTGACTGGTGTAGATTGCTTTGATGTGGCAGAAGTATGTATGTAAAGGTAAGAATACACTGGAGGATAATTCTCTGGAAGAAGGAATCCAGGAAGAAGACTGCTGATAAGATGATGGACTTGATTTTCAACCTTCAAATTCAGGTACGTGTGGGACCTCCAAGTGGATCATGGAAATTGTTGATACAGGTTTAAAGGTTCCAGAATGAGATTAGAGCTGGAACTAGAGATTTGTGAGTCACCTACAAAGAGCTGGTAAATAAAGCTGAGTAAGAGGATGAGATCATTCCAGGACAATGTGTATAATAATCATATAATTTTTTAAAAAAATTCCTGAAGAAAGCAGAAATATAAGCTGGTTCTGTGATGCTCTCTACCAAATGTTACTGACATGACTATTAGGTTATGTGGAAACAGGGAATTTGCAGATATAATTAAAGTCACTAATCAGTTGACCATAAGATTATAGAATTATCCAAGTAGGCCAAACCTACTGATATGGATCTCTGTTTAAAGAAAAAAGTTAGGGACCAGGGAGATAGCACAGCAGCATAAACACCTGCCTGCAAGTGCAGAGTCCTGAGTTTGATCCCCACTACTAAAAAACAAACAAGAAAGAAAAAAAGAAAAAGAAAAAGTTTTCTTCAGTTTGTAGAAGTCAGAGAGATTCGAAGCATGAGTTCAAAAAAAGAGGATTTCTTCATTGCTACCATATACAGGGCCACATGGAAGGGCCTGAAAATAGCCTCTAGGAAGTGGGAATGAAACCAGCTGAAAGACAACCAAAAAGCAGGCACCTCAAATCTACAATCACAAGGAGCTGAATTATATGAATAACCTGAATGAGCTCAGAGTTCCAGAGGAAAATACAGGTGACAGCTTGTTTTAAGCCTTGTGAGACTTGAGCAAAGGACCAAACTAACCCATGCCTGGACTCCTGATCCACGGAAACTGAGAAGTAGTCAATTGATGTTTTAAACTGCTGTGTTTCTGTCAGTCCATTACACATGAATAGATCATTTAAACAGATGACCAGAATATAGATCAGGAATACTAACATAGTGGGCAGAGCCGAGAAACACATCAAAAGAAGACACAGGAGGAGATACAGAAGTATGTAGTCATAAAGCCAAAGAAAGAAAGCTTGATAAGCAGAAGAAAGTTGTCAAATGTGCCAAACATTGCTGGAAATTCAGGGAGAAAAAAAAGGGTTCACTGGATGTTTTAAAAAGCCATTTGACTGAAGAAGTGTATAGAAGTACCCATTGGAGCACATGGAGGCAGAAGTGGAGACAGCTGTTTCAGACTTTAAAGGGAGGGAAACAGAGAGAAGGAGCTGGAGGGGAGTGTAGCATGAAGCTAGAGGTGCTATTGTTGCCTAAGGTGACAGATGCATGCTTATGTGGAGGAGTCACTAGAGATGGAGATGTTGGATACATGGGAAAAGGAGCAGACTCTATACTACAAACACTACATTTGCATCTAGTGAAGAAATGGTGCAAATGAATTCAGGTAGAGGGGCCAGGGAGATACCTCAGTGGTCTAAGCCTGTGCCTGGCAAGCTCAAGGACCAGGTTGGATCCTTGGTACTGCATGCCATGCCAGCCCTGCCAGAGGCTCCTACAGCCGGACACCAAGTCTGGGTGTGGCGGCACATGCCTGTGATCCCAGTGCTAGGGAGGCTGAAACAGAAGGATCAATAGGAGTCGAAGCTGCGTAGTGAGACCCTGTACCAAATACAGATTTTTTTTTTTTTGTCTTTTTTGAGACAGGGTCTCACTATGCAGTTCAGGCTGGCATTAAGTTCATTTTGTAGCTCAAGCTGGTCTTGAACTTACAACAATCCTCTTGCCTCAACCTCCTGTATGCTAGGATTACAGGCATGCGCCACCACACCCGGCTTCAAATATAGAAATTTTTAAAAAGTTCAGGTAGAGGAACTTGAAATAGCAGGAGAGCATTTCTTGTACTTTGCTCAGAACAGTGTATGATACGGGATGTTATGGTGTGTTAGATCTAGATGATATCTCCCTAAAACCTGATGTGCTTGTGGCAGGCATTTAGGAGGTGAGTGGATTACAGGAGCATAATGCATTAGTCCCTTGATGAGCTTAGAGCTAAATGTGAGTTTAAAGGTGCAGCTTGGTTGGAGGAGGTGGGTCACTGAGGGTGTAGTCTGAAAGCATCTATCTTACTCCCTTTCCCTTTGATTTTTCTCTCTGCTTCCTGACACTGTGCCATGAGCTGTTTCTACTCTGCCATGCCTGTCTGCCATGCCATCCTGCCTTGGAGTCAACGGACCAGGAACTGAAACCTCTACAAAATGTGAGCTAAAATAAACCTCCTTTTGTAACTTGTGGATATTGAGTATTGTGTCTCTATGATAAGAAAGTAACTAAGATAGGGGAGGAAGAAAGGATGTAGGTTAAGCATGTAGTTTGGTGGTAGGGAAGGAGCCCTTTCCAGAGACTGTAAGATTATCTGCTGAGTGTGAAAAAGGAGGTAGAGGTAGAGATGAGTTGGGAAGTGTGGAGCAAGTTTCTTCTGGACACTTTGTAGAATTAGACAGAGTTTCTGGAGCAGTATGGAAGGATAACAGAAGGCACTGCAAATGCAGCTGAGATGAGATGGAAATTGGGTTGCACTGTATGATTGGTTGCATCAATGGAAGGCTGAGATGTGCCACAGGTTTGAAATGGAAGGTGAGTGGCTGAGGTGATGAAAGTAATGGAGTATACAATTCAAACAGACAAGGAAAGCAATGAAAATGGAATTGGGGAGGTATGGGGCAGGGAGAGAGGCTGGGGATGCTAATGAAACAGAGAGAGCGCAGTGGGGTTGGGAGAGGAAGAGTCCATGCCTTCTGAGCCTAGGTTACCATTAGAGCAACAGGGAGAGGCATCAGGATGTATGAGAAGTTGGAGGGAGTGGAAGGCAGGGAGGACAGAGGGGGGAGGGAGGGAAACAAAGAGAAACATTGTATCAGAGGTAGGGAGGCTGAGGGGGTTAGGTGAGGTGTGCACTAAATGAAGGTGGGGTGGGTGGCTAAAAGTAAGGAGATAAAGGTCACTGGAGAAGGGAAGATGAAAGAAGAGACTTACTAGGCATTGAGTGGTGGGTTATCCATGTGGCCATGAGAGTCATTTGGTAACAGGTAGAAGGATAGTGGTGTGTAGCACTTGGCTAACATTCATGATCCTTAGCACCAGAAAAAAAAAAAAGTAAACAAAAGGTGACAGTGATCCAATTGCTAAAGACTCCAAAGAAAGAGGGAATAGCATAAAGACAGTGGGAAGAGTAGAGTGTTCTTTTGTTTAGACAGATTTAACACCCAGGTATAATGGCATATGCCTGTATTCCCAGCTATTTGGCAGACTGAGGCAAAAGGGTGAAAAGTTCAAGGCTAGCTTGGTCAATTTGTTAACTTAGCAGACCTTGAGTCAAAATAAAAAGGGTTGGTGATGTAACTCAGGGATAGAGTGCTCTTGGGTGTGATTCTCAGTGTGGACAGATAGATATAGATAGAAAAATAGCTTTATTGAGGTATAATTTATATGCCATTAAATTTCCCCATTTATACAATATGTATATAATTCACTGGCTTTAAATATAACAAAGGTGTGCATCTATCAGCATCTATCAATTTTAGAACGTTTTATCACTCCAAAACAAACCCCATACCTCTTGGCCTACAATCTCCCTACCCCCACAATCCCTGGAAAGCACTGATTTGCTTCTTAGCTGTGGATTTGTCTGTTCTATGAGTCCATTTATATGTGGTATTTTGCGTTTGGCATTTTTTTTACTTCCTTTTATGTTTTCAAAGTTCACCTATGTTGTATCATGTATCAGGGTTTTGTTCCATAAGTAGACAGAATGTCAAAGGAGCTTAGTAAAAGATGCAAGGCCTAACACTTCCCTTGGACACCAAGTCAGCTCCAGTCATTAATATTCAATGCTAAATTGTTATAAGTACCTCTTTCTCTTGGGAGTATCTAAAATAGGTCAATATTAAATGCTAATGCTTGTTTCTTCCCTGCCTACCCCCATAGTAAGTATAATGGAACACTTTTCTTGATTGCCAAAACATAGTCACTCATTGGTTTGTGTTAACTACTTGCCTAAGAAACACATTCGTCTTGTAGAGGAGATACTGAGCAAAACTGGCAATGCCCTAATACGTTCTAAAGTACACATACACGATGTTTAACAAAATATAAGAGTCAGCAATTTTTTTTCTACTTATTGATCATTAGTGTTAATGAGAATAGAAGAAAGTGGCTTTGTTCCTATTCACTTAGAAAGTATTAAAACAAGGTAAGCAAGCAATTAGGAAGGTTAATACAAGGATTTTATACTGATAAAAAGAATAGTTTATTTCCTAGCCTATTAACCTTGGAAGATCTCAATGGCTTTGTCATCTCTGGTCTCTGCTTAATTTTCAATCATATTGGTAACAAAAATTGTGGAAAGGGGATCAGAGCCCAAAAAAGCAATAAAACTGAATGAATACATTTACCTACAAGAAATTTTTATTGCAAATAAAAAAAAGGATTGCTGTCTATATGAAGGGACTAGAGTTCCTTATTAGTAATAATGAAGTATTTTAGTCCATTTGGATAGTTATAGTAGGATACCATGGGTTGAATGATTTAAACAACAAATGGTGAGCTAGGGGTGTAGCCCAGTGGTAGAGAACATATTTAGCATGCATAAGGCCTAGAATTCAGTCACCACCACCAAAAACAAAGAACAGAAGAAATAAATACTGTACCTTTATTGTTCTTGAAGTTAGGATATTAATGATCAAGGTACTAACAGAGCTGGTATCTAGAGAGGGCTATCTTCTGGGTTTGTGGACTGTCATCTTCTCACTGTATCTTCACAAAGTAGAGAGATAGAGAGAAGGGAAGAAAGCTCTCTTAGTCTTTTCTGATAAGAGCAGTAATCTTATCTGTCTCAGTTACTTCCTTGTAGATGAGATGCAATGCCCAAGACCCACAGATTAAAGGGAAAGAGGCTTATTTTGGATCACGGTTTTAGCCAAAAACCATGGTGACCTGGCAGAGGAGAAACAACACACAGCATGGCAGTGGAAGGTAAAGAAATCAAGGGAGGAGAGAGGGAGATATATCCTCCAGGTCACTATCTCCTATGAACAGGCTTTACCTTCTAACCTCATATTTAGCTCAAAATTCAGTGATTTGGTCCACTGATGAGTCTCATGCCCCAGTGTTCTACTCACCTCCCTAAACCCCACCTATAAACACAGGAGGCTTTGGGTGGACATTTATATACAAACCATAGCATTCTGCCCCTGACCCCCAAGAGATACATGGACATCCCTTTTTGCAAAATATATTTAGTCCATCTCTAACGTTGCCAAATTCCTAACAGTTTTAGCATTGCTGAAAAGTCTAAAGCCTCCTCTGAGATTTAAGGCAAACTCTTAACTGTGAGTCCCTGTAAAAAATGAAAAGAAAGACAAACACTACCAGCATTCAAAGGCACAGGATAACCTCCTATTCCAAAAGGGAAAAATAGGGGCTAGAAAGGAATTGGACCAAAGTAAGACTGAAACCCAGCAGAAGAAACATTAAGGGCTTGGTTGGCCCTATCCCTAAAGCACTGGTAGTAGTTGTAGCTCTTATGGCTTTTCTCTTGAAGTCAGCTTTGCTCACTCTTTGCAGATTTCTTCAAACAATCCACGTTCTTGACTTTTCCAACCTTCTGTAGGCTCCACCATCCTTTCAGCTTCTCATTCAAAGCTCCACACACTGCCCTCTGTGGAGCACACTGCCTGGCCTCCCAAGCCTTCATTTGAAGTCAGGGCACATTCCTGACCCCCAGCTCTTCTGTGCATAAACCAGTAGCAAATGGATGACACTAAGTTCTGGCACCCGCTGGAGTAGTGGCTATGTTTCCTTCTATTATGATTGTAGAGATATCAAAGGGTCTAGGTAGCTGAGTGCTATAAACTGAATCCCATAGAACAAATTTCCTAGGCAGTCACCTGTGTGGAATATGGTGTCCTGGAGCTCTTGTCTCTTGTCTAAAGTAGCTTTCACCTTTGCAATTTTGAGCCTGCAAAGATAGGACCATACTGTTTCCTCGTTTTCCTTTAAGGCATTTTATCTAATATCCTATAATTAAATGCTTATATTCTTTTCCATGCTAATATTTTCAGCAACTAAGCTCTTTTCTGCTCCATCTTGGCAGATGCCAACTTTATAGGAACTTCTTTTCTGGTGAAATTCAAAATATTTAAAAGTATTCAGCTGTGTATGTTGCTATTGATTCTCAAGGTCGAAGTCACAAAAAGCCTCCAACAGTAACCATGCTACTGCCTCACATTAGACTGCCTTGAAGTTTCTTCCATCAGATTAATTAATCCACTACCCTTAATCTCAAACTCATGCAAAGTCTCAGAATATGAGCAAAATACAGACAAATTTTCTTCCAGAGCAGAGCAGAATACACATGGCCAGGAGTCCAACTGCCAGCGGAGTCCTCCCCAGCCAAAATTTCTGGAGCTTGATCTTTTCTGGCTTCATTATTGCAACATTCTAGTCATCTCAGCTCTAATTTGCATCTCCCCTAAAGATGGTCTCACTCTAGGACTGCTTTTCCAGCTGTCATCTCCAAACCTTTTCAAACTCCTCCCACAAGCTAGTTCCAAAGGTTTCTGAGCCACATGGTCAGGTAGTATCACTGCAGTGACCTGCTCCCAGTACAAAATTTGTCATAGTTACTTTCTTGTCACTAAGGCACAATACCTCACACCCACAAATTAAAGGAGGAGAGGTTTATTTTGGCAAACAGTTCGTAGAAGTTTCAGTCCATAATCAGCTGATTCCAAGGTAGAACTGTATAGTGGAGGGACAGGACAGAAGAGAAACAATTCACAGTACTACAGCAGGAGAGATCAAGGGAGGTGGGAAGGAGAAATGTCTTTCCAGGTCACGCTTCCAGTGACCCATCTCCTGGGACCACATTTTGCCTTATAATAGCACATTTAACTATAAACTCATCAGTACACTAATCACTGATGACTACCATGCCCACATGACCCAATCACCTCTCAAAGGCCTCACCTATGATCACATAGCTTTGGGGGTCATCTATATATACATCATAACACTATTATGAGAGAGAGTACCACTATGAGAATCTAATTATATTCCCAAGGTTAAATATCATCTTGAGGATTAAGATTTCAACATATGAATGTCTTATTTTGATTTGGTTTAATTTTGAGATGTGGTCTTGCTATGTAGTTCATACTGACTTTGAATTCACTGTGCAGCCCAGGCTGGCCTCAAATGCACAGTGGTCCTCCTGCCTCAGCCTCCAGCATGCTGGGGTTACAAATGTTTTCTACCACACCTGGCTCAACCTATAAATTTTGAGGGGATGCAAATATTAAATCCAGAGGATGGAGAAAGTAGTCCAAGGTGAAAAAGGCAGATGCTTTCTGAGGAGCTTGGATTGTAGAAAATATGTAAAAGTTGGGGAAGAGGAAGACAGTGATTAAAGACAAACCACTAGGACTGTACAGACCTATAACCATAATGCAAGAAAGACTAACTAGAAAGAATGGAATCTTGATGAAGGGTATTTGAAGGTTCACTGATGCAGTGGAATCTGTTTTGATGACCCATATCCCTGATTCCTTTTGGAAACAGTACCCTCATTCTGTGTAGAAATTATAATCCTTTTACCACCATTATTTCCATTCCAGAATGAACACTAAAAGAATGAGCTGGGAGATGTTGTTTAGTAGCAGAGCACTTTTCTAGCATATATAAAGTCATAGATTTAAATACCAGCATTGCAAACTAAGCAAAAACAAACAATTAGACAAATCATATCTAAGAATACAAAAAAAAAAAAAAAAGAGAGATCCATAAAATATCATCTGCAGTCTATGGGAAATAGAAGCACTTCCTGAAGACAGGAAATAGGTGTCTTGGTTTTAAAAAATAGGGAGGAAGTAGATGATGCAAATGCTTTTCAAGTATTTCAATGTTAATTCTCTTTTTAAAGCATCAAATGGGCCAGGCATGGAGGCACATAGCTGTAATCCCAGCACTCAAAAGGCTGAGGCAGGAGTTCGAGGCTAGTCTGGGTTACATGATGAGTTAACTGTAGTGAGACCCTGTCTCAAAAAACCAGAAAGTTCAACCACCCAACCAACTAAACAATCAGTCAAACAAAGACCACTCAGCCAACCAACCAACCAAACAACCAAATAAACAAATGAAACCCTACTAATAGGTGATGTGTGTATGTGCAGGAAGAGAAGAGGTGATCAATTAAAAAAAAAACATGATTTGACTAAGGAAACCATGATAAACAAGTCTCGGTTTCTTTTGTGATGTTTGCTAGTAGACAAAAGGGATCCCACAGATACAAATTTCTGTATTTTCATAAAGAATTTTTTAATCTTTCATGGCTTCCTTTTTTAAAAGGTAGAGATATTGAGTAGATGATAAAATCTAGCAGTATAACCACTGTGTCCTTAAAATGTTGATCAATGGATTTACCTTTGTCAGACCTGCAAATTTTGTCAAAAGTCTATGAAACAGGGCTATTTTCTTAGCATGCTCTTCTCAACACCTCTTTGTATTTTAGCCGTGGGTATGGGCAAAAGAGATTTGGTTATCAGTACAGGGAGAACAAGAAGCAGGCAAGGAATGTGAATAAGTCAGGGGACAAGGCAAAGCTAGACTGGCACTGGTCCAGAGATAATGTTTCAACCACCCTGGTAACTTTTGAAATAAGGCTGAATAATGCATAAATGGCCATGTTTATTGAAATGAAATTTAAATAGGGCGAGTTTTAGTGTTCTCTCCTTGGAACCAAAGCTAAGGATGTAGGGAGAACTTGTCAAGTAGCATCATGCAGCAAAGGAGACTTCAGGACGTTAGTGGCCTGAATTTAGTAATAGCCAAGAGCATGATGAGGCTGCAGGTCAGGGGGAAAAAGCAAAACCAAAGAATTTCTAGGCTGTTTAAACAGAAATATAGTATTCTGCAGTCAAATGCTCTGCCACTGAGCTATACCCCCTGAAATATAGTATTCTGACTGTCATATGCCTTGATAATGAATCTCCCCTCCTCTAATTTATTATGTTCAATTCTGGGAAACATATTTCATGATAACAGAGACCAACTTCCACACCTTCATAAGAGTCATATCATACGGCATTATAAATCATGGGAATGAACAGCAACCAAAACAAGTGAGGATGGTTTACTCAGCAAATACAATATTTGGGGGCAGAAGACTGGTGCGTTAGTGGTATTTAGAGATAAGATAGAAGATAGAGTTCTGTTTAGTTTTAAGAAGAAAAGAAATTCCAATGCATAAAAGTTGCAGGGTGGTAGATTTCAGATAAAATACAAACAAGTACTATAATTAATTAGGAATCTGGAATTAGAATTGGTGAGCTCTCAAGGCTAGCCAGTGCTACACAATGAGTTTAAGGCCAGCCTGAACTGTATAGTGAGACCCTGTTTCAAAAAGCCAAAATGTTCAACCACCCAACCAACTAATCAATCAAATGAACAAATACCACCCAGCCAACCAAAAAAGAGCAGAAAATCATGCCTTTTCACAATTGCTATTTTTTTTTTGTATTTTTAAGGAAGGGTCTACAGGGTGTTCAGGGTCTCACTACTTGATTGGACTCATAGTGATTCTCTGTTTACGCCTCCCAAGAGCTGGGATTACAGGCACGGACCACCATGCCCAGTCTCAAATGCTGTCTCAGGGTGCCTGGAGGCAGGGCCAGCATATCAGACCCTAGGATAGAAACCCCAGCCCCTGTGCATGCTTGCAGGTGCTTTATTCTGCTGAGCTATTTGGCCAGACCTTCACAACTACTAAGGAAGCTGTAACTCCACACCACATTTTCCATTATAGCAGATTCATAGTTGATGTTCAAGGAAAGCCTCACCAGTTCGAACTTAAGGGGATTTAAAAAAAATTGTAAGGGAATTTTGAATTCAGAGATTCTCCCAAACTGGCTTCAACAGTGCTGAACTGTTGTTGTTGTTGTGTGTGTGTGTGCGTTTCTATAAGCAGAAATGTAGTGTTTCATGAGTTATGTGTCAGAAGCCTCAAAATAGGCACAATGGGGTAAAAAGCCAGTGTTTTTTTCTTCTTGTTCCTCTGTCTCCTCCTATTCATCCTCTTCATCCTCCACCTCCTCTTCTTGAGTGTTGTCTGGGTTTTTCATGTAAAATGTCTTCTTAATTTATTCCTCATTTATATTCATGATGTAACCTCAAATTGAAGTGATTGTCTTCCTCTTAAAATGAAAATCTTTCTTTCAACAATATTTTTTCGCACTGTGGATAGCTCCTAATTTAACAGAATCATGCCAGGCATGGTGGCACACACCTGCAATGCCAGCATTCCAGAGGCTCAACTTTGAGCCTAGCCTTGGCAACTTAGTAACTTTTTTTTTGTGGTACCAGGGATTGAACTAAGAACCTTGTGCTTGCCAGGCAAGAACTTATTCCACTGAGCTATCTCCCCAGCCCAACAACTTAGTAACTTAGTGAGATCCTGAAAAAGATTTTTACAGGCTGGGGATGTAAGTCAGTGGTAGAGCTCCCCTGGGTTCAACCCCTAGTGCTGAGGGGGTAAAGAAAGAACAGAAAATCATACCTTTTCACAACTACTAAAGAAGCTATAACTCCATACCACATTTTCCATTACAGCAGATTCATAGAAGGAGCTTTCCTCAGTTTTTTTTCCTGTCAGGACTTCTGCATTACTGGGAATGGAACCCAGGGCTCATGCGTGCTAGGCAAGCACCCTGCCACTGAGCCACATGACCATTCTAGGACCCTGTTTTGGATGATGCTTGGCATTTTCCAACTGTGAACAAGTTTTGGGGCAGCCATACAGCAAACAAAGTGTCCTCCAAGTCAGGCCAAATCAGGCTTTCAGTCTTGATTTTCCATACTAGCCAGTGTGCACAATTTCTCAGAACCTGTTTCCTCATCTGATAAGCAAGGTTAGTAGCATACATATTTCAAAAGTTATTTTGAAGATGAAATAAAATAAAGTATGTCAAGGATTTATCATAATGCTGAGTATATAATAGTCATACAATGGATTATAAATATTATTTTTTTTCTTACAGGTAACTTTCCAATTCTCAGCTCTCCTTGAATTGAGATCCAATTTAATTTTTAACATTTTAATCTTATATTTAAAAATGTTTAGTGCCAACTGTCCATTTATTTCACTAACCTAATCATTTATCTATAACTAAAATATCTTAACTTCATAATTATTTATAGGCTTTAAAAAATTGACATAATGGTAGCTAAGTCGAAGGCATGTGTTTAGCAGTAGTCATTTTCTCCCACCTGTCCTCTTATCTATATCTAAAGCTATAGTTTTCCAAAAATACTTCACCCAGAGAAAAGCATTTGCAGGACTTCTGCCTTTGTAGCCTGCCCTAACCAGGTGGAGGGCACTGACTGTTTCCTTCCCACACTTTGCAAAAATTGGCCACCTCTGTTTGATTTGAAGTCATGAGTCTGGATCACAGTGAGTGGTACACTCTACTTAATGAATCATTAGTAGAACAGAGAAAAGAACAGACTCAATTACATGCTGGGTTGGTTAACTAGCCTTTCCCTGAACATTGCCCTGCTCCAACCTACGCTGGAACAGGGAGGCTTTTGTATATCAACTACTCCCTTGCCAGTAGTTCTGTCTGTTGAACTTAAGACCCATATTCTACATTCTTGATTGATTTTAATCTAACTTGGCAGCCTTCTTAAGTACTGAAGCCATCTGCAAACAGGATTAATGAGGGCTTTGTACAAATAACATAACTACTGGGATCCCTGCCTCATTTTCTCCCTTTCTGTCTTCCTAATCATATGCTCTATCATCCATGGGTGTCAAGCTCCCAGGTATGACCCTTCAGGGTCAGGCTGTTAGGACTTGTTCAGAGGATGATGAGTCTAAGAGGCAGGAGGAAATGGAGGACAGAGAAACAGATCAACAAATAATCAGTTGGCAATAAATGTTATTCTCTCCTGGGCTCCCAGGGTACTAGCCTCAGACTACTGGAGGTCTTTCAATGAATGGTGTTCTCTCATACCACAGTGAATTGGAAGACCTGTGAAAACTAGCAGCCTTCAGAAAATCTCATCCCTTTCCAAAGTTCAGGAAGGTCTCCTTGATATCCCTGCACCATGTGCCTTGATGACAATTTTCTGCCTATCCTACTAGTCCAGAAGATCTTTACAATCATCAACAATGTTATTTCATTCCTGTCATCTTCAAGACAGTGTTTAGAATATACAGATTACTATCAATATTTCTCAATAATTTTTTGTTGATTGACTGAATGGGTAAAGACAGAGTTAAAGCCAACTTTGGTTCGTTATAAAAATAATTACTGAGCACCATCATATTCCAAGCAAGCCAGATAATTGAAAAATAAGCACACAACTACATCAGGCAGTAAGAAATGTCATGAGGTCAGAGGAAGGTAGTAACAATGGTAGTAAACAATAAGCAGATAAACAAAAAAGTCAGGAGGTAATCTATACCTGCAGAGAAAGGGATCATAGAGGATGCTATTTTGAATACAGTGGCAGGGAAGGCCTTCCTGGCAAAATAGTATATGTGGACAGATGTGAAGAAAGTGGGGGCATACGCTTGCCAGGCACAGGGAACAGATGGTGTTAAGTCTCAGAGCTTGATGAATGGAGTTTCCCTGTGACATTTTTGATGTAAGGAACTGCAAGACAACTAGCATGGCCAGAGTAGAGCAAGCAAAGAGAAGAGTGGTGGGAGGTGAGATCGGGGGGAAAAAGGACACAATTGAAAGATTCATGGGCCAGGGAGATAGTTCAGTGCAATAAATGCTTGCCTAGCAAACACAAGGTCCTGAGTTCGATCCCTGGTACCACAAAAAAAAAAAAAAATGATGCAGCATCTACTGTCTATAAGTACGGGTCTGGGTCAAGTGAATATGATAGAGAAAACTTCCAAAGGAGATCTTAAATATCTAAGAAATGCCAGAGGAAAGGGGAAGGGAGTCATGACTAGAAAAAAATGATAATAACAAAGTAAAAGTTTAATGTACTAGATGTTATCCTTAAGAAATGGGTTACAGTAGTAGGAGTTGGAATACTGGGGTCACAAATAACAGTACATTATGTCATTAAGTTTCCTTTCGTCTGCACCCTCACTGATGATGTTTGGTTGGTTGATCAAAGTAATGTGGAACAAAATGTGTACAGACATTCTTGCACAACATTTGGCAAGGTCTTGTGGATAGGATGGACCGACATACTTTGAATTGAGATGATTTTCCTATTATTATTGTTGGTAGAATACATATAACACAGATTTATCATTTTAAATATTTTATTTTATTTTTAGGAGTATATGTTTGTATATTCATAATCAATATATTCATTGTGAGATGCTGGTATATATACATGTTGAATTTTTATGCATTTTACTTCCCCTCCCTCTGACCTATCCCCTGAGTCATATTAATAATTTTAAAGTGTACAGTTCAAGGACTAGAGATGTAACTTAGTAATAGAGTGCCAGTGTTTCCTTTATGAGGCCGTGGGTTCAATTTCCAGCACTACAATAATAATAGTAAAGAATAAATAAATAAACGTGATGCCACAATTTGGTGGTATTCAGCACCTTCACAGCAGCCTCCACTACTCTGGTTTTTTTCATCATCTATTAACAGTAAATACTCATTCCTCTATTCCCTCTGGTTCCTGACTACTACTAATCTCCTTTTTATCTCTTTGGCCTTTCCTATTCTGGACATTTCATATACATGTTTGTCTGGCTTCTTCACTTAATATAATGTTTTCAAGTTTCACTTGTGTTATGCTGTGAAACAGGACTTCATTCTTTTTCGTGGCTGAAAAATACATTCCATTGCATGGATAGATCATATTTTGTTTATATATTCATTTATTGATGGACATTTACAGTTGTTTCCACCTTTGGGCTGTTGTTAATCATATGCCTATAAATATTGGTGCATAAATTTTTCTTGGACTCTTTGATTTTCATTATTTTCAATGTAGACCCAGGAATATAATTGTTGGATTACATAGGAACTCTATATTTATCCTTTTGAAGCCGGGAGTGGTGGCGTGTGCCTGTAATCCCAGCACTCGGGAGGCTGAGGCAGGAGGATTGTTGTGAGTTCGAGACCACCCTGAGCTACAAAGTGAGCTTAAGGCCAGCCTGAGTTGCACAGTGAGACCCTGTCTCAAAAAAAAAAAAAAGACAAAAAAAAAAATAAATAAATATATTTATCCTTTTGAGACGCTACCAAGCTGTTTTTCACAGCAGCCAGACCACTTAACAATGTGTGAAGGGTCTAATTTTTCCACATCTTAACCCACACTTGTTATTTATTTATTTAAGATATCATAGTGGATGTGAAATGATTGTATCTTACAGTGGTTTTCAGTTACACACCAGAGTAGCTAATGCTGTTGAATATCCTTTATATTTTTATTGGTCATTGCTATAATTTGTTATGGGAATTTTGAACACCTTCACAGCAGCCTCCACTACTATGGTTCCAGAGTAGTGGACTATTCCAAACCTTTTGTACACTTAAAGTTTTTTTTTTTTTGGTACTGGGGATCGAAGCTGGGGCCTTTGTACTTGCCAAGCAGGTACTTATGCCATTTAATTGGTTTTTGTTGTTGTTGAGTTGTAGGAATTATATTCTTTTTTTTTTTTTTTTTTGTCTTTTTGAGACAGGGTCTCACTATGCAGTTCAGGCCGGCCTTAAGCTCACTTTGTAGCTCAGGCTGGTCTCGAACTCACGACAATCCTCCTGCCTCAGCCTCCCGAGTGCTGGGATTACAGGCATGCACCACCACGCCCGGCCAGGAATTATATTCTTGATATTAGAACTTTATTAGATATATAACTTGAAAATATTTTTTTCCATTCTGTAGGTTGCTTTTTTCACTTTCTTTATGGTATACTTTACTTCACTATAGTTTTTAATTTTGATGAAGTCCAACGTGTCTTTTTTTCTCTTATTTCTTGTGATTTTGGCATGCCATGTCTAAGAATCCATCACCAAATCTAAAGTCATGAAGACGCACTCCTAGGTTTCCCTCTAACAGTTTTGTGGTTTAGTGTTCCCTACCCTCACAGGTATGCTACATATTCGTGGAGAAGTTGGAAATGATTGGTAGTCCCTTGTCTGTCATGTGACAGTGGGAAGGCTGGCCTGATCAGGCAGAGGAAGGGTCTCCTAGGCAGCAGAACATCTCCCGTTAGAAACCCAAAGGAGAATTGGCTTCCTGGCACTATTTAGCTCAGGGCTTGTGGATCTTCTAGGGGCTCAATTAAACACAAGTTTCTTTTCAGGGAAGAAATGAGATACATTTTCAGTAGATTTCTAACTCTAAAAATAGGTCAGAGATAAGAGAAGACACTGTTGACAGGCAGAGTCAAAAAGTAATACAGAGCCAATCAAGAAGCTCTGCAGAATACTCAATGGGAAACAATATAAGTCAGTTATACTATTTGTGTCTGTTAGCTCATTGAAAAGGAAGATTTGTGCTAATATTGATTAGCAAAATTGTATTGGCTATATCTTGTACTCTGAATAACCACTTTAATGATAACAATATGCAATGTGTTAGCAATTATTAGTGTCCTATTACTTGGTTAGGAAATTTTGTGTTAGCTCTTTTTCATAAAAAATACACATAGTAAGAAGTGCCCAGAGGTGATTGATGAGCAGCGATTTGGCTTCTTTCCCAGGTCTTAAAAGAATTGCTTCACTTGGTCTTGGGTCATGAAAAGACTTCATAGAAAACATTAGCCTCTGCACACACCTACTTTGGTTATGTGGTGTTCTGACATGCTCTGACTCTTCTGCCCCTTCTTCCACTTGTGATTGTATCAAGTTCACCCAATGACCCATGAAAATCTTCCTATTTTGAAGTCAGTGATTAAAAACTTTAATATAACTTTGCCATGTAAGATAACATAGTCATAGGTTCTAGAAACACAGTCATCTAGAACACAGTCATCTTCAAACAGGGCATTATTCTGCTTCTCATACCATCTTTGACAGTTTTAGGGCTTGAAAGGATCTCTGAACTGCTGGGAAGGAAGCAGAGGGTGAAAGATGGCAGTTTTATCTTCCCATGTTTTACTTGCATTCTGAAAAGGCTGCTCCAGGACTTCTGTAGCCTTTCAACATAAGCCTGTGGCTACTAGTCACTGGTTATTCTAACTCAGCCTGTTGACTTGCCATGAACCCCAAAAAAGATGCATTTCCCCTTCATAGGAGCACTGGCTTTGCATGAACATTAGGCCAAATGTTTTTTGCCCCTGTTCAGTGCTAGTTAGTAAATCCTTGGGTATGGACAGTATTATAAACAATAGTAATCACAAATAGATCATGTTCATTGAGGACACTTAGAGATGAAAGGTTGGTGAACTATATAACAGATAATGTTGTATATTCACTTATTCCTCTCACACTTTTCTTCCCATAGTGTTTTTTTTAATTTTCCATAATTTTATTGAAGAACAAATAGCAAGGAGACGGTTTCAAATCAAATTAGTAGAACAGATTCAGTAATTAATACATTGCATACTGTTTTCATAGTGGTTTTTTGTTGTACAAGGTGCTCCATAGTGTTTTGGAGCAGAGAATAGTTTGAATCATGACAAATGGTCTCTAGGAGAAGGAATCTGCTGCCCTATACTTATAGAGAAGATGGGAGGGAGCAGGGGACACACAATCTGAAACATGTCATCAGGAATTAGAAAGACTTGAGCTAATGACCAGTGTAATAGCCTTGCAGAAGTGAGGATTATCTTAATCTTGGATGTGAGCATTTGGAATTTGTAAAGCAACCACTCTTCTGAGCTAAATATCTTGACGTTGTTCCTGTGAGACAGCTGGTTGCTAGGTTCCCTGAGGGGAGGCGCAGGGTGGTCCAGCAAACCATCTGTTTCTCTTGAGATGACAAATTGATCAAATTTTCAGATGAAAGTAGGGTAGAAGGGACCCCAAATTCAGAATCATGATTTTGAAAGATTGCAACAAGCCAGAAAGATAAGACCTAACCAGATGACATTTATTTATGATTTCTTTCTTTTCTTTTTCACATATGTCTACATACTCCAACAGTCTAAGGTCAGAGTGGACCAGATGAGTTACCTGTAAGAAACTCAAATGTTTGCTAAGTCAGTTAATACATTAAAATATGTATTAATCAGGGATTAATTTTAAGAACTTAGAAGGACTTAGTTTTTCCTTTAAAGAGAAATAAAGAGCTAGAAAGCATAAAGACCTGTTTAAGAACAAAGGAAGAGCTGAGGATATAGCACAGCAGCACAAGCGTCTGCTTGTTAAGTGCAAGTTCCTGAGTTTGATTCCCAGTACAAGAAAAAAAAGGAAAAATCAAATAAAAATAGCTACTAGGGTTTCTTTTTTCCTCAGCCACACTGAGGATGGAACTCAGGGCCTTGTGCATTCTAGGCAAGCACCCTACCGCTGAGCTGCACCTCTATACCCTGCTACAGTGACTCTTAGCAAGAACTCAGAGGTTCTCTAAGTAATAATAAGCCAATAAATCTACTGAAGATGTTCAGATTTATTCCCAACCTCTCATAACAAAGAAAAGCTACAGTTTCAGCAATGAGCTCTCTCTAAATCAGCCTATTTATTTATATTTCATTTTTTATTTTTGTAGCCAGCTCAGCCCACCCTGGGGGTGGTCCCTGCGTACTTGCTTACACTTGCCAAAGCAGATACTTTAGACCACTGAGCTATCTTGCCAGCCTCTGAACCAGTCAATTTAAAGTCCAGTGGTTACCAGACATTTAGTTTGATATATTGCTTGATTTCTCTCACTCTTAACAGCAGCTTTTATTGAGAACTTTCTTCCTTATGTGCTATGTGTAATTCAACCAATGGATGGAGTATGAAAGTGGGAGACAGAAGTACAGTGCAGATAACAAGTCAGAAAGCATATTATTCCAGAGTCAACTTCCCCACCACAAATTTGTTAAAATTTCAAAACCATCAAAATACTCATATAATATTTTCATCTTCAATATCATGAAAGCATCAGAGAGCAAGCCAATTACTTTCTAAAAAATTTATGAAAAAGTAAATCATAGAATTCCGTTCAATTTTAACTGTGTATAATATTTATGAATCCACAGATTGCAGAGGAACTATATGAAAAAGCTAATAAAGATGACTTGTTTCCAACTGGGAATCTGTTTTTGCAAAGTCCTATTCACCACGTATTTTCCTAGGAGCCTGGATAGTTAGCACCATACTTATACATTTTCAGATAAAGAGTGCTGCCTAAGGCTTTAATTTGGGCAGTTTTAGCTGATCTCCAAGGATACATCTCCTAGCCAGACAAAAAAAGAAATCTGCCTAAAGTGGCCTAGGAGAGGGCCAGGGAGATAGCTCAACAGATAAGTGCTTCCCTGGCAAGCACAAGGGTCTGAGTTCAATTCCTGGTTCTGGGAAAAAAATAATAAAAAAAAAGTAAAGTGGCCTAGGAGCAGCTGCACAACCTCTTCAATTCTAATATTCACCATTTTACATCATTCTTATGACTTCAACTTAAATCTCTCGGCCTACATGGTTCCTTCAGTATGCAAACAACAGTAGTAGGGAGAAAGAAGCTGATAACACAACCACGAATATTATCATTTCCAAGTGTTGAAAGAAAACTCATCTAAGCATTACAGTAGATATGATTTTAAAGTAGTATTTGCAGTTTGAAAACTCAAACAAGTATTCTATGTAATGTGGCATTTGAACTTAACTGATTATTTGAAGTGTATTTAAAACACAAATTCATATGTTAAAAGGATTTCTATGCCAACAGAGAGGAAGATAGGAATCCATCTAAAACTCAGGGTAAATGTTAAATGTTGTGCATGGAGAAGATAACATCATCATGAGCAGCACACAAGTCAGCACAGGGTTATTAGATGATTCTAAAATAAAACAGAGTCTGAAATAGTCCTTAGGTAGGAAACAACAAAATTACCCTCTATTACTCTTAGGACCATTCGTTTCACATCTGTTTTTCCCTCTTGAAACTGTTGATAAGTTGTAAAAATAAGCACAGATGAGGGCAATAATCCTGATAAACATTTTTTAGAGTGCTGAATAATAAATCATCACCTCTTTTAGTTGAAAATATCCCTGAAAGAAGATGTAAATGTATTTCAAGTTTCCCCCTCAAAACCAATTTTTTTATCTGCAATCCAAAAACCAACAACAAAGATACAAAGTCCCAAAGAAAAATATTGAAAATTTTATTACATCTTCCCACTGAATCATGAAAATGTATTCATTTAATACCAGAAAACATAAAAATACTTATTTTTGCATCCTATCCTTAAACGTGAAGTAGTAATTAGGTCTAGAACACTGCTGCAGTTTTAATTACTACATGAACATCTCCCTATCATCATTATTATCATCATCAAGAAGGAAAATGTTAGACAACAGATCAAGCCTCTCTCCGTGATCTCTCCACCCTTACATGGAATGTTTCAGTAAGTAGGCTAATGGCTAAAACAAGAGCTGTTTGTAAATTTTAGCCTTGATGACTATACTAAGGAGGGCTAATGTGAAGTTCCTAGCAAATGCAGCCTCACTTTGAGGGCACCACCGACTCTCAGTATCTTTTCTTGTACATACTGGCTTCCTACTCTTAAATTTGCTTAATCGTCCCCAAATTCTTGCTCTGTAGGTTTGCATGCCTCTCTGAAGCCTAAAACAAGGTGCTGCAGAGCGTGTTGCTGATGTTGCTTCTTCACTGGCCTGCAATTTCCCTCGGTCATGAATTATGAGCAGCATTTTCTCCTGTATTGTTTTGGGGATTTTGCCTCAGAGGCAATCTGCTCCTTTTCAGTGCTGTGCTCTGCCAGGAAACATCCAGCTTTGTACCTCATTTTGTCAGTGAGTTGAAAATTGTGTTCTAATTAAAACCAGGAGGCAAGGAATTAAGAGAAAAAATTCATGGGAGTTCATTCATTTGTGGCTGTTATTGTTCAGAGAGTTTAAGGCCTTGTCTAGATTTCCCTTAGAAAAAAATACAAAACTAAAAGTAGATGAAAATCTAAAACTAAAAGAACCTTAACTATGTGGCTAAATATGGTATTTTCCAGTATAAACTTAATCTTATTTTTGATGAAATTCTATGAAATTTTTAAAAATATAAATACTAGCGAAATTTAACTGGCAATAAAAGGGCACAAACTGTGGAGAAAAGATTGCAGTTGTGCTAAGAGAAAGCCCCACTTTATATGAAAATATGTGCAAGGTGGCCAGCTTTGACTTACAACAGATGGGACAATAATAGCTTAAATCGAATTCTTCTACTGAAAGATTATCCATTTCATTAGGGATTTGAACTCAGACAGAGCTGTGCATTTTTGCTCATTCTTATTCTCAAAATAATAATATTCTTTCTTTGAGCCTGTTTTATTTAAAGTTCTCTATAGCTAAGACTGCTATAAGCTATTATACCCAGCAGAGTCTTTTGTATGTTGCAAAGAAATGGCAAAGTAGATTATTTTTATGATGCAACCCCAATGATCTCCCCATTTCTGTTTCATCTTTATTTAAATCACAGCAGGATGGGGGGAACTATTGAATTCCTCTGGCACCCTTAGTCTGTGACCCATGTTAAATTGTTTTTTCCTTGGTGAAAAATATTTACATGGCACTTTTTTTAACATGTAATTTTACATAATGAAGCATGAATATCTACTCATGCAGCTTTAAAAAAAAAAAACCCTGGCATTGTAGCATTAATTGCTTGAGTATCCTGTGTATAAACAATAGAATTATTTCTAATATTTCATTGAATGAGTCATTTTTCTTGTGAAGAACTCACTAAGAGTTAGCACAGTGCACTCATATAAGTATTAATCAATGCTTATCTTTGTTAAGGTAGCAGTTTACATTTCTCTCAAGAAATTCAAACCCATTATATCCACCCTAAAACTATCTTGTGATGATGTTAGATAATGTTATGCTCTTTTAGTAATCAAAATGATGATGTTTGGGAAAGCTGTTTGTAAGCTAGAAAGTACTATTATATAAAAATCTGTGTTGTTGTTAGTGTAACTGTACTTGAGGTTAACATGGGACACCGGAGGCTATACTAGTTTGAATCCTCCAAAACAGACTCTGAGACCAGGATTTGGATACAGATTTAACAGGGAGGTGACCCCCAGAAAGCCTAAGGGAAGACCTAAGGGATGTTAGGTGAGGGAGAAAGTCAACATAGAGAATGGGTAGTTGAATAAATATGACTGGACGAATGAAGCTCAGGAGAACCAAGAAGCTTCCAGATTGTTACACTGAGCAAGAGGAAGCTGAGGATCTTGGTCCCTGATAGCTGTATTTCATTGACTGAAGCCTGTCCCTTGAGCCACTTCTTGGCTGCCCTGAGCACAGTCTGAAGCAGCTTCAAAAGTGCCCGAGAAAGCCCATGGCAGAGCTGCATGTGCGAGGCTGTTGACTCCAGGAGCTGCAGATGAGTGAACCCCTCAGCCAGGTGAAGGGCATCTGGGACAGGGCACTTGCTGTGTATGCTAAGAAGTCACCACTCAGAGACAGGCTCATGAGCAAAGCCACAAGCAGTCTTCTAAAATCTGCTGTGACTGTCTGTCTTGGTCACAGCCTATCATAAACACTTTGCACAGATGAAGCATCCCAGGTGAAATTACTCAGTTTCCTTTAATACTATGTATTGGTACCTCTGTTAGCTATTTTACATGTTGACATTGAAGTACTGTGTGCCCTCTGTCTTTTCATAGAAATTATTGCTATGATCATACTTTCTAATAAAATTTGTTCCAAACCTAGGCTTTCATTAGAAGCAGCCAAGCTATGACTGGCCAGATAGCTCGGTGGAGTAAAGCACCTGCTTAGGCACAGTGCAGACCTGCTTCCAGGGAGCACTGAGACCACAATTGAGGCTGGGTATGGTGGTGCACATGTCTGTAGTCCCAGTACTTGGGAGGCTGAAAACAGAAGGATCACTATGAGTTTGGTCTATGTAGTGAGACCCTGAACACCCTGTACTAAATAAATAAAAAAGCAAAAAAAAAAAAAAAGAAAAGAAAAAAAGAAACAGCCCAACTGGGTGCAGCAATGCCTGCAAGTCCAGATATTTAGGAGACTGAGGCAGGCACATCACAAGTTCAAGGCCAGCTTAAGCAATTTTGTGAGACCATGGACCAAAGTGAAATTTAAGAAGGGGCTAGGCATGTTGTTTGGTGGTAAAGCAGTTTGCCTAGTATACTTAAGGCCCAGGATTTAATCCCTAGTGTTATAAAGAGAGGAAGGGAGGGGTAAAGAGAAATAGGGAAGGAGGGAGGGAAAGAGTGAGAAAGAGGTTAGGAGAAGAGAGAGAAGAGGGGAGGAGAGACAGGGAGAGAGAGGCAAGAAAGGAGAGGGGAAGAAGGGGGAGGGGAGAGGAA